>BQNB010080167.1:0-30010 GCA_026074375.1 Tanacetum coccineum
TAACATAATGAACAGTACTTTAATATCACTAACAGTACTTCGTTATCTGCCAGCAGTACTTTACAATATTTCCTAACAAACATCTTCATTTCCAGGTTGATAAACATTTCAATAGTTAATTCTCACAAAACTAGTATCGAATTGCCATAGACAAACAATGTGAAATATAGACATATTGATGGAATCTTTCGACCTATCTCCAACAAGTATGAATAATCCAACATCAACAAGTTACCGGATATTTAAACATCGAATTCATTATCATCACATTCATAAGCATTATATCAAAACTTGTTCATAACATCGATCATGATATCCCAAATAAAGATAAATTATTACTCCATGTTCATAGCAACAAAACACATAACAATCATCATAGATTCAGAAAACATTATAACCAAAGGGAATAACGTGTTTATACCGATTCCTCAAGCAAATGGTATGGTTTATTACAAGAACTTTCTCGATCCAAACACTAGTTAACCAGAATTTCTACTAGCAAAAGTACTCCACCACCACCTTTGGCCTAAATTTCGTACCTCCGGCGTGATTACAACCTGGAAACTATGAAGATTTAGAGAATACTTCAAGTTTCCCAAAGAACAACTTCTAACTTGCTAGAGAAACTTTCTTAAGAACTTCTAATGATGATTGAGAGATGATTGTAAGAAATGAGATGCCTTAACACTGAATTTCGTGCCCTATTTATAGCACAAGATTAGGGTCTCAGTTGGTGTTTAGGTAATATGGAAGGTTGCTCATTTATATCAATCATAATTGTGGTATATCCTATATCATAACACGGGGTCAATTCTTGGATTTGGCTAGTTTCTAGAGAGAGAAACACTTGAGAGAGAATATCTAGAGAGAGAAAGTGTTTTTCTATGAAAGTAAAATAATGACTAGCTTACCTCTTCTAAAGTTGGAAGAGGCTTATATAGTACATACAATATACCGGGTATTAGTACTCGACTTAAAACCAAAAATCGAACTATTAACTATTAAACTATGAGCTATAATAAACAGTAAAATACACGAGGTGGCCGAGTCTTTTTCTAATATCTAACACTTAAGTATTTTATTGTTTTACGAATATTTGATTTTTACGTAAAACCAGGAACTTACCCCACATATAACTGAAAAACATCATTTGGACGCGTTCCGGCTTTTGAATAAGCGTAGTCTCTTTTCGATTGTCACATTTCAATTTAACAGACATAATTTTATATTATATATATTTTTATTTTAGACGTCGCGCGGTTTTAACTTTTACGGGTTACGTAAATTCTAACTAGTCATTTTAGTTGCACATTCATGCACATGCATACCAACTAAAATATTAAGATATTACCTTGACAACAAATTCAAAAATTAGATGAAATTGTTCCCCTCCTTTGCTTGAGTCGTCCGTACACCTCACACCCAACACATTTCCAACAATTTTGCTAATGTGTCTCCTTGGTACAAATCTTTTTGTCTTGTCTCCAAACAACTTTGGATACCTCTCCATGCGCAAGCATAAATAGACCCAATACACATCATTCTTTCATTCATTCACCTACATAACACACACACTAAACAAAATTCTCTCATCTCATCTCCTCTATTTTCCTCTCTTTCTTTTGGTTCGACCGAACCCAAAAAACAAACACACACTTTGTGTTTTATTTTTCTTCTTCTCAATATTTTGGTTACTAGTAATTCTTGGTTATTCAAGATCTTGTTCGGGTTATATTCGACTTCATTCCGGGTCAAATCCATCACTTTCTACACTTTGTAAGCCTTGTCATTTTCTTTCTTCATAACATATTTTTATAAGTTTTCATTGGGGAACATCATCTCTTGTTCTTTAAAAAACGTCATCATCTGTGTTTGTGTAAACATTTTTACAAGAAACTAACAAGATAAAAAGAGGTTGTACAACTTATATTGTGTTTTTGAGTTTTTCTTAATATTGGTGTACTTTTTGGTTAATATTGTGATTAAGAGTGTTAAAAGTGGTTTATGATGGTATTGTAACAATCGGTGGAAGGGATTAGGTAGACTTAAAGTAGTTTAGTGTTGGTAACAATCGGTGGAAGGGATTAGGTAGACTTGAAATAGTTGAGTGTTGGTAACAATCGATGGAAGGGATTTAGGTTAGTTTTGAAGTTATGTGATTTGCGGCTAAAAATATAGAGTAGCTTTAGGTATAATACATGTTGTTTAGATTTTTGTAAGAAGTAAAATGAGTAGTTAAAAACACTTTAAAAAGTTGAGTGTCTAAAAATATATTAGTACACTTAAATACGAACATGTGGATATAAAGAACGCTAAAAACGGACTTAAAACGAGTGAGTTATGACTAAATGAAGTTAAGACGAAAACTAGTATTTTTCCAGCTCAAAACTGTTTTCGACGCAATCTGTTCAGTTTACTTTTTTGTGTTTTCGACCCATTTCGAGTTCGAGTCGGGTAAAACTTATAAAAGAAAACTTTTAGAACGATATTTTTCCTTTGATACGTAGCATTTGACCATCCCGTGTGTAACATCTCGTAATTTTTTACGTCCACATTGAGTATCGACTCCGTTGTCATTTTTATATGTGTCAATTTTTATTTTTAAATTCGGAATAAGAATTTTGTATCTTATTTTAGTTGGCTTGGAAAGATTTTCATTTTATAATATTTCGCGACCTGGGTTTAGACTTTGTGTCCGTTAAGTGTTTTAATGCGTAAATAATTCATGAAGCGCCTTGGAGATTATAAATTTTACTTTATTAGGACTCTGACATTTCCCGTGTTATAGCCGAATCCATAATCTAAAATGCACTTATACTTGCTTTACCCTTTTTATTTTACCACTACACATTTACATAAACTAAATAATACTTGACATTTTCAATATATATATATATATATAAAATTGCCCCCTATAAACCCTCCCCTAGTCGGCCACCTTTACCCACACACACACTCCACCCCAAAAATTTCTTTCACTCCCCATGCACATCTAATCATTCTTGGCTATTCATCTCCTAACCCAAATTCAAAAATCACTCTTTAAAATCTCACCAAATAAAACACATAGTGAAGTTTTTGCTTCTCCTCCCCCTCTCTTTGTGCTCATCGGACCAAAAACCACCATCATCACTTCATCAAAAACTTTCCTATAACTTCCATATTAACCTAACCCACTTTAGTTGATCATCTAACCACAAGAAAACACCATGCAAGAGATCTAAACAAGGGTTTGATTTTTCTAAGATATTGATGTTTTGAACAAGAGTAAGCTAGAAGGGAGTTTGTGAAGAGTTTATCTAAGCATTTGGGTCAATAAAAATCAAAGGGTTATTTGTTTTGGGTTGCTTTTGGGTTCGGCTAACAAAGGGAACCAAGGAGGAGTGTGTGCCAAGTTTAGATCTTGCTTTCCAGACCTATTGTAAATATTTTTAAGCTACTATTAATTTTATTTTTACTTGATCTTGTGTTTTTGATGTTGCATGTTATGGATCCACACATGCATGGGTTAGATTAGGTGATCAAAGCGTTTGAATGATTGAAACTAGTTAAGATGACGGAGATAGGTTAGTTAAGAGTATCTATGAAGTTGTTGTGAAGCGAAAATGGCGTCTTAATGGATTTTCAAATGGGTAATTTTAAGCAGAAAGTTTCGCCCCACATTTAGGTGTCGTAAAAAATTTTAAATAAATTTTTAGCTTATGGATATGTTTGGCTTCTTCCTTATGAACGTTTTGATGGGTGGATCGTCCCGTAACGCTTAATAACGACGTTTTTACCGCCAAAAGAAGTTTGAAAAATTATATATAATTATCAGCTTTTTGTTAAATATTAAATATGCGCAGAAAATAAAAAGGGTATTTTGGTCATTTTCTGGTCCGTTTCGGCCTTCGGCCGAAACACGAAAGTTGTCCGAAACATCGTTTTACGTATCCTGAGAAGAAATCAGGTCCAACCATGTGGGAGTGTCGGGTCAAAAGTTAAACCTGGAAAATTATATATATAAAAAGTCAAAGCTGATATAAAAATTAAATAAGAATTTTTGTTGTCGTCGGCCGCGTTTAAGCTCGTAAAAATTTTACGAACATTATTTTTATAACTAATATGATTTTGGACGTTCTCGTTCGCTTCTAAAAATAGTAAGTCTAAAAATAGAAACTTTATATACAGGTGTATAAGCGTAACGTCGGAAATAAGGGTAAGAGTCAGTCAATGGACAATGGGTGTTACCGGAGGGATAATATTTAGTTGATAACGTCAACGTCTTCGGAAATCAAAATTTTCTAGAAATGGTAACTTTCCAAAAATAGAAACCTTCCGAAAATAGAAAGTTTTTAGAAATGTGACGTAAAATATTTACGAACGAGATGTTAATTCTGAGACATTTTAATGAGTAAGAATTATGGCACAAGTAAGGATTCCAAAACATACTTCTTATTATTTTCTATGTGTGTATATATATATATATATATATATATATATATATATATATATATATATATATATATATATATATATATATATATATATATATATATATATTGCGGCTTATGAACCGGTCGATCGTTCTATAAATCGAGCGACATTATTTTAGGTCGCGATCGAGGTCCTCATCGGTACTTCGTGGTTGATAGCATATTTGATTGTTGTCTTCATATGAGGTGAGTTCATAACCTCGCTTTTTAATCTTTTGATTGTTTTATGAAAACCCGCGAAGGAGATACATGCTTCTTTTGAAAATTGAACACAAGTGATTTTGATATGTGAATGTGATTTCATTGCTGTGAGTATTTATGCCTGGAAAGTCCCATTGTCGTGAACCGTTAGTTACCTTTCAGGGTAAGCGCTAGTACAATAAAATAGATCTATTGGGTTTGACAACCCTGTCCGGGGTCTGAATCCATATTGAGAACACCTGATTAACGGACATATTGTATTGAGAGGAGGGGTGTGTGGCATAACACCTCAGATGGGCATGTATTTATCACAAGATGATAAGAGGTTAAGGTTCGGTTTATGGGCTTAAGCAATAGAAAAGTGGTAATAACTTGTCGGGTACAACAAGTCATTTAATGAACTAAACTTGTGTTCTGCTTTAACTAATAAACTCTATGGATTCACTCAACATTTTGTTAAAGTTTTAAGCATGTTTATCTCAGGTTGATTGCGGGTATGTTCTTGGATGGGATGGATGCGCGGATATCAAGTTTTGGAACTCGGTGTATATATATTTCACATTCGATAAAAAATGGTTTTTGGGACTGAGTCGGGTTTGACCCATTTAGATTTTACTGAAAGTTTTGGGACTTGTGTAACTCTGATATTTAAATGAAATCGAATGTCACATTTTAATTTAAGAAATGTTTCATTTGAGGTCGTTTTCTGTGACTTGTGCTTACAAACTATGAAGTGGCACCCCGAGTGGTATTCCGCTGCATCAGATTCTAGGGGTGTCACAGATTGGTATCAGAGTACTGGTTATAAAGAACTAGGTCGTTTTTTAAAACCTGGACTATAATCGTTTTTCAAAAAAATTTATGAGTCTTTCACCGTTGTCCGATATCCGCGCACGCACATTTTTTGATCCCTTATGTGCCTTATGTAGTATCTCTAGTAATATACTATATAAGTAACAAGTGGGTGACACTTGGTATAGGAACTATATATATATATATATATATATATATATATATATATATATATATATATATATATATATATATATATATGTATGTATCGCATCCGTCCTATGATGTATTGGTATATATATATTTTTAATACTCGCTAACTACGTAATTGCCGACTATGATAAGTATTGACGCCATGTGCTGGAAGCATCGTTGTATGTATGTATATATATGTATGTATGTATGTATCGCATCCGTCCTATGATGTATTCGTATATATATTTTTTTTTGATACTCGCTAACCGCGTAATTTCGACTATGATAAGTATTGACGCCATGTGCTGGAAGCATCGCTGTATATGATGAGCTTAATTTTGTATATGTCTAAATAATATTTGCGACGTTACTAATATAATTATTTTCTTTTCATTGTAGTGTCATGGACATGCCAACATCACCAGACCACGTATTTGATTTTCCCGCCGACGAGCCAGAGCCAGTCGAGGCACCAGTCAACATGAACAGTTGGATTGAGTGGGATGAGCCAGTGGGAAACCCGGAGGATGATGGGGAGGAAGATTCGGACATAGACCTGGATGATGATGACGAGGGAGAAGAGGAAGAGGAGAACTAGGAGGAGGATGATGATTGGTTGATGGCTCCAGTCAAGCCCCCGAGGGCTACGGTATTCCTGGGTAGTACTTATGAGGTGGGTAGACCATCTATCGCCGCACCCGAGCTACCATTCCATGTTGGATGTCCATTCTCTGTGGTGGCGGATTGCGTTGTCGTGCATCACGAGGAGATAGAAGGCTTGGGTTATAGGGTCGAGAATTTGGAGCATGCACATGGTACGCTGGTGAGAAAGATGGGGGAGGTGAGTGAAGCCCAAGTCGATGACAGCATTGCTATCGGAGAGATACAACCCAAGGTGACTACCTTGGAGGGACGGGTGGAGGTATTGGGCAACCAACATGATTTGATGGTGAACAAGATAGTGGAGGTTGAGGATCAAGTTTTGAAGATACATGACAGGGAAGACACCCACCCGTGTGAGCATGTACTTGGATTGAGGCAGTAGGTGCAGACCCTACAGACTACCCTGCAGAGGGTTGAGTCACAGAACCAATAGTTGCGGACTCGTTTGGCTGAGAGCGAGAGTCGCGAGAGCATCATGGTTTCTTACATTCTCTGGATGGAGGAACGTCTCTCTGTTCCAGAGAAGAGACCCTAGGGACCGCCTACTAGACCCCAATAGTTATTTTCTTTCCTTTTATATTATTATTGTAACCTTTGCCCTTTTTGTGTTCTGAATATTTCATTTATAGTCCTTTGACTATTTGACTTTTGTCAGTTTATTCAGATTTTTGTACCGTGTTGACGATGGTGATTTTATGAGATATGTGATGAATTGTGGTTTATTATGATTAATAATCCCTTTTGGAAGGTATTATTGTGTTATGTGTATTCCGGGTGGTTTGACTTGTAAATTTTGAGAAATGCCGAAAAACGAGTCCGACACGTCCGTTAATGTCCAAATGAGTTTTGAAGGGTGTAAAGTGAAAATATGTCGTGTAAATACTCTAAGTTAATGGAAAAGTATTTTTAAAGTGAATAAAAATGCTAATTAAGTTTGGGGTAAATTTTACAGTTGAGTTTTACGAGTATTTAAGTGATCTCGACACGAAAAGAAAGGCCCGAGACCCTATGGGATACCATGGCCGGTCAAAAGAAGACTAGGGAGACAAGGTGGCTTAATTTTAGCTAACCTTGTCCAAATTGTACATAAGATGCTTTCCTTATCCTTATTTTTACATATAGTTCATTTAAAAAATCAAAAAAATATCCTCTCCCTTTTCTCTTGTGTTTGCCCGCACCTATAACACACACACTCTCATAAATTTTGAAGTTTGATCAAGAAAACATGAAGACATAAATATTTAGGGTTGATTCTAGTGTTTGGTTATTCATTTAAATAACATTTGGGTTATTCGATCCGTGTCGAAATTTACAAATTTAAAGATTTTCTTGTAAGTTTCAAATTTAAATTTCGTTTGTCCTTTTGGGTTTATTTGGATGCATAGATGTTAGTTGTACAAGTTGATCGTTGTGAAAATCGATTTTTGAAAGCGAAATGAATAAAAAAGGGTGGTGTTTGGTTCGTGAATAGTAAAAAGGAAAAAAAAAGCTTTTGTAGTTTTGATGTTGTGGTCGTGATGATTGAATAATATATGATGCTAGAATGCTTATTCTTGGCTTATTTAGGCTTATATGCCACGTGTAGATTCCCAAAAATCACTAGGAAAGTGATTTTGATTATTTTTGTGTTATGGCGTATGTTGTGGACGATTTTGGAGGCTTATGGTAGTAACCAAAAGCGATACGTAGCTTAATAGCTTATTTTAAAGCTTAATATACTTATTTTGGAGTTTATGGACTCACGGCACAATAAGTCTATTTGAGCCGCGGCTTAATGGGAGGGCTTATTGTAGTCCAGATTATTACTACATATAAGTATATACTTATATATGTAAATAGACCTTGGTTTTGGATTTAAATAGTATTTTGGACTTATATATGTCCTAATGGACCCTTGTTGGGCCTTAAGGCCCAATAAGCGATATGTAGTAGTTATGAGAATTTTGATGGACTTTTGAAAGTGGAAATGTATTTACGAAGTGATATTGAACGATATTTTGGGAAAAACGTGTTGGTAAGCGTTAACGATTGAGATTTTGGAATTTTGTCGAAAAGTGTCGAATTTGTGAAAAATGTTGAAAATAAGGTTTGAAACCTTGGAAAACGTTGTATAAACGTACGAGTCATGTCGAAATTTCGTAAAAAGTTTATACTTAGAAATTTTCTTAAAAACATGATTTTTGATTTTAAATAATAAAATAATATTTAATTATTTTATTTTATTTATTTAATAAATTCACTAAAAGACGAAAAATATAATTTTTCTCGAAACTTCTCTAAAGTGTTTATTATGAGTAAACGTTTCATTTTCAACCGTATAATGATTATTTTGAAGTGACTAAGGTGTACCGAATGGACTTGTCGAGATATATTTATAATTAATAATTATAAATATTTATTATATTACTTATCTATTTACGCTAAATAGTATAAGTATGTATTATCGAGGAATGAGATTGATATGATTGTGGAGTTAAGTCGTCAACCATCACACCACTAAATTGTTTTGGGTAATTGTACAACGCGTCTAAACTCTATGCATCAAACGTGAAGATTGTTTTGGAATTGGATGATTAAATTGGGACATTAACTGGACTAGGTCGTGTGCGGGCGTCGTTGCATTTGCTTGTGTGATTGAGATTTGGTTGCTAAAGACTTGCTTGAGGTGAGTTCTCGTAGCCCCACTTTTTACTGGTTTTTCCGTTGGGGGAAAATGATACTCAAATGTGTTTTGAAATGTTTTGAATTGATCTGTGCGAAATGTGGTTTTGTTTTTGGGACAAGATATGTGCTTATGACTGCTATGTGAATATTATGTGATGTATGATTGTTTGGAGTGGATGGGTACGCCTACCCATTATTTAAGTGATTATTGGAGCGGATGGGTACGCCTACCCAGGTTTGTGTATGGTCATGTCCTAATTTTAGTGCTCCAACTGGTAGGCCCTTTAGGTGCGTAAGTGATATATGGTTATTGATTAGCGGTGATGCTAAGGTTGTTTGCATATATTCACTGTCATATAGCACTATTGTCCACTATTGAAATATTAGCACAACTTTTGGGTTTAAGGTCGAACCTACGAGCTCACCAACATTATTGTTGACGTTTTTGAGCATCATTTTTAGGTGAAGTGAAAGAAGAATAGTTTGGTGATTGATAGCAGACTTAGAAGTATCCCGTGTGGAATTTTGTTTAAAGTTTTGCTTGCTTGTTGTTTGATTTTAGTTTCGGATGTTTTGGAATAAGTTTGGATTATGGTCCCCTGTGTGGGCATTTGAATACTTGTAAGAGATTGTGGAGTTAGTTGCGATTTGGGACATCACTTGAGTTTGTTCAAGGTTCATGGTCTTTATAGCACTTGGAGTTTATGCAATGTAGTTTTCTCTATTTTGTATCTTGTGTTATGATTGATCATTATGTTGCATTCCTGAGTTTCCACCTTTATCGAGGTGTGACAAATTGGTAATCAGAGCCAAGGTTATAGAGAACTAGGTGGTTTAGCCTAGACTATAAACTAAGATCCGTCGTTTAGTTGTGTATAGGATCTATGTGCGCGGTGTTCCACTTTTGTGTGCCTTTGTGTGTTCATGGTTTGGTGCCTTAGTTATGTCAGTCATTGAAATGGGTAGGCTCAATATTGGATAGGAATGGGAAAGGATGCGAATATAAGTACGGTGGCCAATGTAGTTATAAGCGTATCACAACTCACTCATCTTTGATAATGTTGTTCACGCAAATCGATGTTGACATCGTAGGGTGGAGTTACAAGTATATCTGGTTATATATAGTAAGATATTCTATATATATGTGTGAGTCTTCCCTCTTACCTAACGTTGCCCATGTTCTCCCTCATATAGATAATGCCGCCAAGGATAAGGACCCAAAGTGCTGGCCGGCCTACTGCCGAATCACTAAGAGGGGGACCGGGTGAACGGGTTGGTAAAGGTAGAAGGGGTAGAAGTCCTAGGGAAGGTAATGATGAGCGTGTTGAGGATTTGAATGGTCAAAGAAATGACCAGGGTTTTAGAGCTAATGAGGGTGTAGAAGGAGTCAATGGGAATGTAGAGGGAGCCAATAGGGGTACACCCAACTTCTCGACGATCATTCATAGCAATTACAGAACCTCTTACCCGCCATGGTAGCTCAGGTTAGTAACCGAGGAAATGTTGGAAATCAAAATGGTAATGTGGTTAATGAGAACGTTCAGGAGAACATGGGAAATGTGTTAGTAAATGGCAACTGGGTAGGTTGTTCATATAAGGAGCTCTTAGCTTGTAACCTTAAGGAATATGATGGTAAGGGGGTGCTATAGTTCTTACTCGTTGGATTGAGAAAATGGAGAACATACAGGATATGAGTGGTTGCAGTAATGACCAAAAAGTGAAATACACTACTAGTTCATTTATGGGTAAGGCTTTAACGTGGTGGAACTCTTAGATCTGCACGCTAAGCCAGAAAGTTGCTGTTAGTATGTCATGGAATGACTTTAAGTTTATGATGATATAAGAGTTTTGTCCTAGTCATGAGATGCAAAAGTTGGAATCTGAGTTGTGGAATCACGCCATGGTCGGGGCTGGCCATGCTGCATATACTGATAGGTTTTATGAGTTGGCGAGGTTAGTTCCTCACTTGGTAACTCCTGAGAGTAGGATGATTAAAAGGTATGTGTATGGCCTTACTCTACAAATCTGTGGGATGGTGGCAGAAACGGAGCCAACGACTATGTAGAGGGCAGTGCAGATTTCTGGTGCACTGACCGATGAGGCTGTGAGAAATGGATCAATTAAGAAAGTTGAGAAAAGAGGAAATATGGGGGGAAACTAGCAAGGATAACAATGGTAGGGATGAAAATAAGAGGACTAGGACTGTGAATGTTTTTGCTACTACTATAAACCCTGTAGGAAGAGAGAATATGGGTACTTGGTCCAACTGTACCACCTACAACTCCTACCATGCACCCGGAGGGCCTTGTCGCACATGCTTCAACTGTAATCGCCTAGGTCATTTGGCAAAGGATTGTAGAGGCGTGCTGAGGAATGTGATCCTGGCAATGTAGAACCAACTATTAATGAGCTTGTTATGAGTGTGTTGTACCTGACCATGTCAGGTCAGCTTGCCCTAGAATGAATAGAGCACAAGAACCGAAAGGAAATCATCCAAATCAAGTTGCTGCTAATAACGGGGGTCAGGGTCATGGAAACCAAGGGAACCAGGCTAGGGGTAGGGCATTCATGTTGGGAGCAGAGGAAGCTCGCCAAGATCCGAACATTGTGATGGGTACGTTTACTTTGAACGATCATTTTGCCACTACCTTATTTGAGTCTGGTGCTGACTATAGTTTTGTTTCTACTACTTTTATACCTCTGTTAGGCTTAGAGCCCAGCAACTTAGGTTTCAGATATGAGATTGAGATAGCTAGCGGGAAACTAGTAGAGATTGATAAGGTTATTAAGGGTTGTAAACTAGAAATCGAGGGTCATGTCTTTGACATCGATCTGATACCTTTTGAACATGGGAGCTTTGATGTGATTATAGGTATGGACTGGTTGTCTAATTATAAGGCTGAAATAATTTACCATGAGAAGGTAGTGAGGATACCACCACCAGATGGCAAGGTGCTTAGAGTAGTAGGAGAGAGACCGGAGGAGAAAGTGAGATTGTTCATGAGTGCTAAGGCTAGTGATAAGAAACAAGAAGAGATTATTGTGGTTAGAGATTTTCCTGAGGTATTCCCAGATGATCTATTTGGATTACCGCCTATTCAGGAAATTGAGTTTCGGATTGAGTTAATCCCTAGAGCAACGCCGGTAGCAAAGTCTCCCTATCGTTTGGCACCTTCTGAAATGTAGGAGTTGCATGGACAACTCAAGGAACTCCAAGACAAAGGTTTCATTCGACCAAGTTTGTCGCCTTGGGGAGCGCCGGTATTGTTTGTTAAGAAAAAGGATGGTTCTTTTAGGATGTGCATTGATTATAGAGAATTGAAAGAAGTTGACTGTTAACGAAACGTCTAATCACTTCCTAAAATTGATGATCTATTTGATCAACTGTAAGGGTCGCAGTTTTTCTCAAAGATAGATCTTTAGTTGGATAACCATAGCTGAGAGTGCATGGAGGATGACATAAGATAAGAATGGTAGGGATGACAATAAGAGGACTAGGACTGGGAATGTTTTTGCTACTACTGTAAACCCTATATGAAGAGAAAATATGGGTACATGGTCCAAGTGTACCACCTGCAACTCCTACCATGCACCCGGAGGGCCTTGTCGCACATGCTTCAACTGTAACGGCCCGGGTCATTTGGCAAAGGATTGTAGAGGTGTGCCGAGGAATGTGAATCTTGTCAATGCTAGAAACCCAACTGTTAGAGCATGTTATGAGTGTGGTAGTACCGACCATGTCAGTTCAGCTTGCCCTAGATTGAATAGAGCACAAGAACCGAAAGGAAATCGTCCAAATCAAGTTGATGCTAATAACGGGGGTCAAGGTCATGGAAACCAAGGGAACCAGGCTAGGGGTAGGAAATTCATGTTGGGAGCAGAGGAAGCTCGCCAGGATCCGAACATTGTGATGGGTATGTTTACTTTAAATGATCATTTTGTCACTACCTTATTTGACTTTGGTGTCGACTATAGTTTTATTTCTACTACTTTTATACCTCTGTTAGGCTTAGATCCTAGCGACTTAGGTTTCAGATATGAGATTGAGATAGCTAGCGCGCATCTAGTAGAGATTGATAAGGTTATTAAGAGTTGTAAACTAAAAATCGAGGGTCATATCTTTGGCATCGATTTGATACCTTTTGGGCATGGAAGTTTTGATATGATTATAGGTATGTACTGGTTGTCTAATTATAAGACTGAAATAATTTGCCATGAGAAGGTAGTGAGGATACCACTACCGGATGGCAAGGTTCTTAGAGTAGTAGGAGAGAGACCAAAAGAGAAAGCGAGATTGTTGATGAGTGCTAAGGCCAGTGATAAGAAACAAAAAGAGATTGTTGTGGTTAGAGATTTTCCTGAGGTATTCCCGGATGATCTATCTGGATTACCGCCTATTCGGGAAATTGAGTTTCGGATTGAGTTAACTCCTGGAGCAACGCCGATAACAAAGTCCCCTTATCGTTTGGCACCTTTTGAATTGGAGGAGCTGTCGGGACAACTCAAGGAACTACAAGACAAAGGTTTCATTCGACCAAGTTCGTCGCCTTGGGGAGCGCTGGTGTTGTTCGTTAAGAAAAAGGATGGTTCTTTTAGAATTGATGATCTATTTGATCAACTGCAAGGGTCGTAGTTTTTCTCGAAGATAGATCTTAGGTCTGGATACCATCAGCTAAGAGTGCACGAGGATGACATACCAAAGACTGTGTTTAGAACTCGTTATGGATATTTTGAGTTCACTGTAATACCCTTTGGTCTGACTAATGCACCAGCAATATTTATGGATTTAATGAATAGAGTTTGTAGGCCATATCTTGATAAGTTTGTGATAGTGTTTATAGACGATGGACCGGAATACTTTGTGGTATATTATGATACATCCGGGATAGGACTAGGCCGTGTGTTAATGCAAAGAGGTAAAGTGATAGCCTATGCGTTTAGGCAGTTGAAAATTCATGAGAAGAATTATACTACCCATGATTTAGAGTTGGGTGTGGTTGTGTTTGCACTTAAGATGTGGAGACATTATCTGTATGGGACAAAGAGTGTCATCTATACGGACCATAAGAGTCTTCAGCATATCTTTAGTCAGAAAGAGTTGAATATGCGACAGCGTCACTGGATAGAGTTGTTTAGTGATTATGATTGTGAAATTTGCTACCATCCTGGTAAGGCGAATGTGGTGGATGATGCCCTAAGTAGGAAGGAAAGAGTAAATCCTAAGAGAGTTAGAGCTATGAATATGATCCTTCAGTCGAGTATCAAGGATAGGATACTGGTGGCTCAGAAGGAGGCTGCAGATGAGTTTGCAGTATTGCAGAAAGGTTTAGATGAGATGATAGAACAGAGAAGTGATGGAACTTTGTACTACCTGGATCGAATATGGGTACCTTTAAAGGGTGAGGTGAGAACCCTGATAATAGATGAAGCCTATAAGTCGAAGTACTCTGTAAACCCAGGAGCTGATACGATGTATTATGATTTGAGAGATAGGTATTGGTGGCCTAGAATGAAAAAGGATATAGCTGATATGTTAGTAAGTGTTTAACTTGTTTGAAGGTTAAGGCTGAGCATCAAAGGCCACCTGGCTTGCTCCAATAACCTGAGATTCCCGTATGGAAATGGGAAGGGATAACTATGGATTTTGTGACTAAGTTGAATTTTGTGGAAGAACCTGTAGAAATTTTAGAAATAGAGTTTAAGAAGTTGAAGCGTAGTAGGATTGCCATCGTCAAGGTTCGGTGGAATTTGAAACATGGCCCTGAATTCACGTGGGAACGCGAAGATCAGATGAAGTTGAAGTACCCACATTTGTTTAGTGATGTTAGTAGTTGAATTCCGGGGACGAAATTCTTTTAAGGGGGGTAGAATGTAACCTTTACACTTTTTATGTTCTAAATATTTCATGTAAAGTCCTTTGACTATTTGACTTTTGTCAGTTTATTCAAATTTTTGTACCATGTTGACGGTGGTGATTTTATGAGATATGTGATGAATTGTGGTTTATTGTGATTAATAATCCCTTTTGGAAGGTATTATTGTGTTATGTGTATTCCGGGTGGTTTGAGCAGTGAATTTTGAGAAATGCCAAAAAACGAGTCTGAAACGTCCGTTAATGTCCAAATGAGTTTTGAAGGGTGTAAAATAAAAATATGTCGTGTAAATACTCTAGGTTAATGGAAAAGTATTTTTAAAGTGAATAAAAATGCTAATTAACTTTGGGGTAAATTTTACGGTTGAGTTTTACGAGTATTTAAGTGATCCTAACACGAAAAGAAAGGCCCGAGACCCTATGGGATACCATGGCCGGTCAAAAGAAGACTAGGGAGACAAGGTGGCTTAATTTTAGCTAACCTTGTCCAAATTGTACATAAGATGCTTTCCTTATCCTCATTTTTACACATAGTTCATTTTCAAAATCAAAAAAATATCCTCTCCCTTCTCTCTTGTGTTCGTCCGCACCTACAACACACACACTCTTATAATTTTTGAAGTTTGATCAAGAAAACATGAAGACATAAATATTTGGGGTTGATTCTAGTGTTTGGTTATTCATTTAAACAACGTTTGGGTTGTCCGGTTCGTGTCGAAATCTACAAATTTGAAGATTTTCTTGTAAGTTTTCAAATTTAAATTTCGTTTGTCCTTTTGGGTTTATTTTGATGCATAGATGTTAGTTGTACAAGTTGATCGTTGTGAAAATTGATTTTTGGAAGCGAAACGAAAGAAAAAGGGGGTGTTTGGTTCGTGTAAAAAGAAAAGGAAAAAGAGGGTTTTTGTAGTTTTGATGTCGTGGTCGTGATGGTTGAATAATATATGATGCTAGAATGCTTATTTTTGATAGTAGCTTGTATGGCTTATTCGGGCTTATTTTTAAGCTATTTCTTGGCTTATTTGGGCTTATAGGCCACGAATGAATTCCCAAAATCACTATTTGATATTTATGATGTTATGACGTATGTTTGTGGACTATTTTTTTTGATTATCTATGATAGTAACCAAAAGCGAAACGTAGATTAATAGCTTATCTTAAAGCTTAATATACGTATTTTGGAGTTTATGGACTCACGGCCCAATAATCAATTTGAACGCTACTTAAAGAGGAATGCACTTTGTGGTCCAGATTTATTTCCTAACATATATTATATACTTATATATGTAAATGGACCTTGGTTTTGGATTTAATTTTGGACTTATATATGTCCTAATGGACCCTTGTTGGGCCTTAAGGCCCAATAAGCGATATGTAGTAGTTATGAGAATTTTGATGGACTTTTGAAAGTGGAAATGTATTTACGAAGTAAATTGAACGATATTTTGAGTAAAACGGTGGTAAGCTTTAACAATATGATGATTTTGAAATTTTGCGAAAAGTGTCGAATTTGTGAAAAAATGTTGAAAATAAGGTTTGAAACCTTGGAAAAACTTAAATAAACCTACGAAGTCATGGTCGAAATTTCGTAAAAAGTTTAGCTTAGAAAATTTCTTAAAATCATAATTTTTTGAATTTAAATATAAAATAATATTTAATTATTTTATTTTATTTATTTAATAATTAACTAAAAGACAAAAAATAAAATTTCTCTCGAAACTTCTCTAAAGTGTTTATTATGAGTAAACGTTTCATTTTTAACCGTATAATGATTAATTTTGAAGTGACTAAGGTGTACCGATGGATTTATGTCAAGATATATTTATAATTAATAATTATAAATTATGTATTATATACTTATACTATATAACCCTAAAATATAAGTATGATTATCGAGAAATTAGATTGGAAAATGATTGTGGAGTTAAGGTCGTCAACCATCACATCCACTAAATGATTTGGGTAATGTCCCAACGCGTCTAAACTCTATGCATCTAAACGTGTAGATTGTTTGTAGAATAGAATAGATTAAATTGGGACATTTAACTGGACTAGGTCGTGAGCCGGGCGCATTGCGTTTGCCTTGTGTGATTGAGATTTTGTTTGCTAAAGACTTGTGTTGAGGTGAGTCTCGTACCCCGGGAACTTTTTACTGTTTTCCGTTGGGGAAAAAGATACTCAAATGTGATTTTTGAAATGTTTTGAATTGATCTGTGCGAAATGTGGTTTTGTTTTTAGGACAAGTTATGTGCTTATGACTGCTATGTGAATATTATGTGTTGTATGATGGTTTGGAGCGGATGGGTACGCCTACCCAGTATTTGTGTGATTATTGGAGCGGATGGGTACGCCTACCCTGGTTTGTGTGTGATCCTGCCCTAATTTTAGTGCTCCAGCTGGTTGGGCCCTTTATGTACGGTAAGTGGCAAGTGTTATTGATTAGCGTGTTGCTAAGGGTTGTTTTGCATATATTCACTATCATATAGCACTATTGTCCACTGTTGAAATATTGGCACAACTTTTGGGTTTAAGGTCAAACCTACGAGCTCACCAACATTATTGTTGATGTTTTCGAGTATCATTTTTAGGTGAAGTGAAAGAAGAGGTAGTTTGGTGATTGATAGCAGACTTAGAAGTATCTCCGGTGGAATTTTGTTTTGAGTCCAATGCTTGCTTGTTTTTTGGATTTTAATTTCCGGATGTTTTGGAATTAATTTAGGATTATGGTCCCCTGTGTGGGCATTTGAATAATTATAAGAGATTGTGATATAGTTTGGCGATTCTGGGACATCACTTGAGTTTTGTTCAAGTTAAGTCATCATTGCATCAGGATCGACAAAAGAGCTACGCCGATCGGAAACGAAAGCCGATGGAGTTCGAGGTTGGGGACAGAGTTATGCTCAAGGTCTCGCCTTGGAAAGGGGTCGTACGGTTCGGTAAGCGGGGCAAGCTGAACCCGAGATATGTCGGACCTTTCAAGGTGTTAGCAAAAGTTGGGAAAGTTGCCTACAGGCTGGAACTTCCTCAAGAGTTGAGCAGAGTTCACCATACTTTCCATGTGTCTAATCTGAAGAAATGTTACGCCGACGAACCATTAGTCATGCCGTTAGAAGGAATTCATGTTGACGATAAGCTCCAGTTTGTGGAAGAGCCCGTTGAAATTATGGAACGGGAGATCAAACGATTGAAGCGAAGCCGGATACCATTGGTTAAGGTTCGCTGGAACTCTAGGCGGGGCCCTGAGTTCACCTGGGAACGTGAAGATTCGTTCAAACAAAAATACCCACAACTCTTCACAAACCGGGCTTCGTCATCCACTACAAGGTCTTAAGCTTTGAGGACAAAGCTCTTTTAACGGGTGGAGACTGTAACATTTCTCATTTTCATGTCATTGTACGACATTTATTATCCGTCACTATTTATTTTAGTCCGATACGCGTTTACTTTTAATATTTACTTTTAAGCTAAATCGCGTAGACTATAAATAATCAATTAATGTAAACGGTCGTCAAATAAATTAAGGTTTACATCAACCAAGTAATATATAATTATTAAGAAGATAATTATGTACTTTGCGTATTTTATTTTTATTGGTCACGTAAAAGGGTTACGTTTCGCAATAAAATACATTTGGACATACCCCGGAAATACCTAGACTTACCTAGACTCAAACCAATACCCACTTTTAAAACCTTAACACAAAATTAAATCAATTCTTGTGTTAAATACCCACTAGAGCCGAATTATGGGACAAGAATAACTAGAAAATCCTTAAATCTTACACTAAGTACAATGTACATCTAGGTTTTAATTAAGATTTGTACAACATGTCTCTAGTTAGCTAATACACATGGGTTAAAGATCACTTTGGATCCTTCCTTCCCTATGAAAACCCACGGCATACATATGTACACACAAATCACCTAGAAATCTTCCATGATATTGCTAAGTACATGTACAAACTCCCATTAATTAATGTTAGTCCTAAATGTCCCCCACTAATCTATTACACAATGGTTAATAACCATTTGGCTTCTCTTTTCCTTTGTATAACCGGCTAAACACAAGACACACACACAAATCATAAGATTTCAAGTATCTAAGCATATCTTGTACATATATCTTGTAATTAAGAATAGTACCTTGTGGTTTTAACAAAACTATGTGTGATTAACCAAAACCACAAAACCACTAGTAGATAGGGCACGGTTTGGTTGGTTTTAGGACTAGGAATATGTAACTAGACATTTTGCCTATAAATACTCATGTATACTTACCACTTTACACTCTTGAAAACTCACATACACCCTAAACACTCTCAAACAACTACACGCATATTTATTTCTTGTGTTCGAGCTTTAAACCGCAAACAAACACCTCCCTTGATCTCATTCGAACCCACAAACATTTCTAGTTGTCATACAAGTTTATAAAAAGGTTTACACGAGCTAGGGTTGGGTATTTACAAAGCTTTGAAGCTTAGGGTTTGGTTATTGATCGTGTTTTACACACGTGGGTTGCCACATTGCTCGCATACACCCAAACAAGGCACTAGGACCTTTGTAAGTCACGTTCGAACCCATAACACTTATATTATGCTTGTTTACCTTGTTAACTAGTTCACATGTCACGTATGCACGTATATAGGATGTGCTAGAATAGTTCACGCATGTTAAATAAGAAACATGAGTGTTATTACGCAATACTACTTGTATATCGACTTGTGTGGTGTAAATGTACAAGGAAACACATGACATATGGGAGTATTAACAAGCTTTGGCTTTAAACCTTTTGTGTATATGAAAACTTGGTCTTCGACCCGAACAACAAACATTATACACGAAATAGTAATAAATCTATACGTAAACTTTCATTGTAAACGTGACACTTCGGCTTGGGAACGTATACGATACTTAAACAAACGTTTGCATGTAAGACACGACGTGTTTACAAGTTAAATACACGACCCTTATGTCATTAGAGCCTTGCGAAATTTATGTGAGTTGCTAGGGGGAAATATTGGGCCTTGTATTCTCATGAAAACCAAACGTACTTACGTACGGGCCCAACTAGCCCAACTAGCCCAACAGTGGAAAGCCACGGCTTATTAATAAGCTCATTCGGGCTTATTAATTGAGCTAAGCAAACTAGTAAACTTATATGTGACAAACATGCATGAGTTAGACTCCTATTGGGCCTCTCTAGCCCAATAGCCGCGTACAAGACCAAATGGACCCAATAAGCCCATTCGGTGAGCCCACAGCTTATAAATAAGCACTCTCGGGCTTATAGGAAGCCTAGGTGCTTATTAAGTGTTGGGATCTAAGATTTGATGATTACAAAACAACATATGCTTATATGAAGATAAATGAAACAAGAAGGACTTAATATGATATGTTGGACTTTGACTAAAACATTAATGATGATTGGAAGTTACAAAATATCAAAACATTATGATTATATAAAATGTGTTTGAAATTGTATGATAATTAATGTCATAATGATAATTAATGTCATTAATGTGTTTTATTAGAATTCCTTTGTAACGTCTTATGGTCTCTATTATATAAAGAGATCATAGACATAGGTTTTACATCCATCCATAGAAACATCGACTGATGAGAGTCGAATAGTAAAGGTGTGTGTGTACACCGGAGTTAGTTAGTTAGTTAGTTAGTTAGTACACCATAATTAGTTGGTGTAGCCCCAAGTTATAGTTGGGGTAATAGGGAAACGTTCAATGAAGAAAACCTTGTTTAATAACATCATTGTTCTTTATATTCCGCTGCATGTTTATGATGTTATTTGTAAAACGATCCTAGATGGGTTTAAACGATCTTATCAATTGGTATCAGAGCCTAACTAATTGGTCAAAGATAAATTAATTTCATCATTATTATATTATTAATTGGGGGGTTTCAAAAAAGATAAAAATTTTAATATTTTTATCTTATTATCATTATTAGTTTTCCATGGAAACCTTGACTCCTTTATACTATAACGGAGGTCTAAGGTATGTAGTTTGACATCCATCATAGTTAGATCTCTCCCAATGAGAGTCTAATAGTTAGTTTATGTAATAGTTAGTAGTTAGTTTATAGACGTGTTATAGTCGTCTATATGTATTAGTAGCCTCAAGGATCATAGGATCCATGTTACAGTTAGGTAATGTACTAATAATATTGAGGCATGAATGTTCGGTTAAAACTTGTTTAATAACATTATTGTTCTTTAATTTCCGCTGCGTATATAAGTTATTTGTAAAACATATCCTAGATGGGCTAAATGATCTTATCAATTGGTATCAGATCCATGGGGCTTTGGATCTTAGGCTCTACAGGTTTTTGAAGGAAACCCTAAAACCTAATTTCAAGAATGTACTGAAGAAGTTCATGAAGGTACTGAAGAAGTTCAAGAAAGTACTGCTCAAGTTCATGAAGGTACTGCTCAAGTAAATGAAGGTACTGCTCAAGTAAATGAAGGTACTGCTGAGGTAAATGAAAGTACCGCTGCTGTTTGTGAAAGTACCGCTAGTGTTATCAGATATCTTAGAACATACTGCTTGCTTTATCAGATATCGGGTAATACATGAATTTTGGTTTTTGGATGGATTTGGATCTCGAATAGAACTATTTTTCGAATAGTTTATTCTTATTTATCTTATGGCTCGTATTTTTGAGATTATTTGAAGATGTAATTACGAAGACGATCGATTATCACTTATTTGATATTGTAGTTGAGTTTCACAGATGCGTGTTCTTATCATACCTTTTAGCAGGAGGTAACTTGTTTGTGCTTACGTCTTACAATATACAACATATATAGACTTGTGTGGTGAACCAAAAGCCATAAGGCACGTAACAAAGATCTCGTGTATAAGCACGAATGTTTAAATATGACATGCACACGTAAAATATTTAACCGAGAGGTTTGATAACTCCATTGCCATTCTAAGAACCCAAGGAAGCCTTAAAGACCAAGCTTAGGATCTTAAGAGGGAAAGCACGGCTAAGGGAATTCGGGTTATAAGCTTGGAGCTTAAGTTATACACGGTTGGGTGTATACACGTTGCATTTCTTCGCTAGCCACGAACCAAGAACCTTAGGACCCTTGTAAGTCGCGGTCTAACCCTATTTCCTAAAGCATTATATTCATTTCTTTGTTAGCTAGCCAAGATGACTCGTATATGTTTATATGATGTGCTAGTAAGATTCACACGTATTAAGTACGAAATATATATGTTATACGCAATAATATGGCGTATAACGACTTGTGTGGTGTAAGAATACAAGAAAACACGTAACATGTGGGGGAATTAACAAACAACGACTTAAACCTTTTGTTTTTATAAAAACATGACCACGACATACACAATATACTTTGTACGCGAGTTTAAATAGAAACCATACGTAAACTTCCTTCATAAACAAGATACGATGGCTTGGGGAAGTATATACGACACATCTAAACACATGCATGTAAAACGCGACGTGTACATGGGATGAACAAACGACCTATAGGCACTAGAACACTTTCGAACCTTACGCGGGTTGCTAGGAGAGCAACAGGCCATTTAAAATCGCGTGTAAACCAAACGTGAGGCCCACCGGCCCAACAACGTAGGCCCAAGGCTTATTTATAAGCTCATTCGAGCTTATTGTATAAGCTAGGGACCTTGTTAGACTTGTAATATGACAAGCATGCATGAGTAGGCTTCTATGGGGCCTTTCGAGCCCAATAGCCACGAAGAGGACCAAATGGGCCCAATAAGCTAAGCCAGTGAGCCCACAACTTATAAATAAGCACTCTCGGGCTTATAGGAAGCCTAGGTGCTTATTAAGCTTGTATAGGCCTAGTATATCATGGTATGTATTTTAGAAACCAACCCGAACCCTTATTGGGCTTGTAGCCTATTACCGTGAGCCCAACGCGAGCCAATAAGCTCACGATAAGCTTAATCAGCTTATTGGTGAATTTTTAAGGTTTTAATGAATTTATTGGACCTAACTAACACTAATGGTCCTTTAGGGAATAAGCCAAAAAGCCTAAAAGCCTAAAAGACTTAACGGGCTCATATTAGACCCTAAGGCCCCAATTTCGAAGCTTATTGCTTATTTCATAAGCCGAACCAAAAACAGACTGAATGAAGCTTATTAAGGACTATAAAATAAGTTGGGCCATGACATTTAAACCTTAATGGACTTTAAAAACCCTTCGGGTTTGAGTTGTTGGCCTCACGAGCCCAATAAGCTCGAATAAGCTCCCCCGAGCTTATTTCCAACTTAACAGACTTGAATAAGCTTAATGGAGGCATTTGTGCTTTTTAAAACTTAAATGAACCCTTAGAACACTTAATGGACTTTAATGGGCCCAATAAGGCCCATTAAGCCAAAATAAGCTCGTTAAAGCTTATTTATAAGTTAGGACAGCTTATATTACTTATTTGGACTTAATTAAACATACTGCCACTTGTTGGTATTTAATTGGAGTAAAAATGCAAATTTTCAAAGTAGAAGGACTAAAAGTGCCAATTTATAAACTTAAGGGTCAAAACAGTCATTTACTAAATTTAACAAGTCCAGGGACTGTTTCTCTCAATTCTAGAAACTAGGGGGCTGTTTCAAACCTATAAGGACCTAAAGTGTAACTTTGTAAAGTTAAAGGACTAAAAGTGTAATTATTAAAACTTGAGGGTTTGAAATGTAAAATAGTATATATTTTATATACCCAGGGGCTGTTTGTAATTACAAGAAACTTAAGGGTATTTTGTAAACAAAAGTGATTTTTATAAACACTTAACGAATCGGACGAGTTATATATTTATCAAATATTATAACAAGTTAAACCACGACTTAATAAATATGGATATTTATTAATAAACGTTTATACGTATACTAGAACGTGGGAAATCTTATACCTTTCCAAGAGCCATCAACAATTTCTAATACATTAAACACGTACACCACCACACAAGTGATAACAGTATATATAAACTAGCAATTTATTATAGTTTATACATTGAGTCTTTAGCCTAAATTTGTAGACTAAGACTGGCCGTATTTACTTAGGTATTTGACGGTGTGATTCATACTTAGATATCTATTATCATTCATAGGGACCTATTTTACTAAGGTGAAGTTCATACCCCATGTTTTACATTATTTAAAATGATTACATCCTTGGGGTGAGCACATGCTTTGTTTTACAAATTTGAGCAGTGTTATTTTATCAATGATTATGTGTTTAGTCTAAGAAGCGATAACCACTGGCCCTTTTATCACGAACGTCAATTACTGAATTGTGAGCGCGAATGTTATAGATAGATCTACTTAGGATTGACAATCCTCGTTCGGGTGATTAGCTAACATCCGGAACAACTATACCATGTCGGATTATGGGATGTTGTGTGTTAGAACATCATCACGGCACTCTTTGGCAATTATATTGCATCATAATGTTCAAGCTTCAGTGTCATGAGCTTAGGAAAACGTAATTACTTTAAGATGTTTTGCTCTGTGCCTAAACATACACTTAGAAATCTTGCCGTCCTAAATGGATTTACATAAACCTATGAATTCACCAACTTTATGTTGACATTTTAAGCATGTTTTTCAGGCTAATAAGGCACGAGGTGCGATGATACATTGGAAGTCAATAATTGAAGAGTCAACGTTTAAGATTTAGGGTCTTATTACATTTTGGGGACAATTGTTATAAACCGGAATCTTTACTTATAGTGTTGAACAATTTGAAGCCATGAGCTTATGTAACAAACAAGTATTTTGTTAATCCAATGTATCTTTTTCAAATGACACGTTTAGTGGTCGTTCTTATATCTTGTGCTATTGATCCATAAATGTAACGCCCTCGGATATTCAACATTCCGCTGCATACTCAGATTTGAGGGTGTTACAGATTGGTATCAGAGCCAAGGTTATAGAGAACCAGGTCAAAAGTCTTGTCTGGACTATAACCATTTTCAAACACTGGCTTCACAAATGGGATTTGTGAGGGACATACATGCATTACTTATTTACATTAGCCATATATGCTTACATACATGCATTGTTTATACATTAGTAGGGTACTAAGTGCTTACAGAATTGATATACGTGTATATAAATGATATTCGTATATTACTATAAGACTTTTTAATAATTTAAAGCTTATAGACATAGCATACCTACCGATTTTTCCTATAAGTAATACTTATATAAGTTATTTTTGCTTTTGTAGCAGTCATGTCTTCTGCTTCATCAGCTGTTACCTACACTTCCGTCTACACCGACTCTGAGCCCGACATAGCCTTCTAGGGAGCCGATGATGAGGAGATACCTAAGGGAGGTATCCCACGGGTCATCGTATTAGGATACGATGGACTCCCGATATAGCCAGTAGCCCCACCATCACCGAATTACATACCAGGCCTAGAGGATCCACAGACACCACCAATTCCTCAGGACGAGGATGAGCGTGAGCCTATGTTCGTACAGACACATGATCCTGACTACGTGCCAGAGCCTATATACCCTAAGTATATACCATTGGAGGATGAGCATGAGTTTCCGGCTGAGGAGCAGCCATTACCTCTTTGTTTTATTCAACCTACTGCTGAGTACCACCCGATATGTTACAAAGACGGATCCGAAGGAGGATCCAAAGGAGTACGAGATGATGAACAGAGGATGGTCTGGTTACTATCTATGGACATGGAGAGGATGGAGATGATGATGACGGCGACTCATCTAGGGATGACGCCAGGGATGAGGATGAGGAAGAAGAGGATGAGGAGGACGAGGAGGAAGAGGAGCACTTAGCTCCGGCTGACTCTACTACCATCATACCTGCTGGTGAGCCTGTCTTCCCACCTGAGGAGACAGAGCCTATTATACCACCACCCTCCACTGACATTACCATTGGGGCTAGGATTACCATCCGACCCCAGGCATCCATATCCCTTCCACCAGAGGCAGAGGTTGAGAGACTTCTGGCCATGACTACTCCATCACCATCACCACCCATCTCACTATCACCACCTTCGGCAGGGGAGCGCCTTGCTAGGTGCATGGCTCCATCTGCTCATTCACCACCTTTACCACCATCATCTGGGTGTCTAACCCAAACTCAGACTCTCAGGATAGCATCCACCCAGGCTCTCATTGATGCGGCCACTGCCGCATTACCACCACCTTTCATTACCACCACTAACCAACCATCTCTATCCCAAAATACCATCAGCCCCTGTTTGATCGTAGGGGATGAGAATAATTCCCAGTCTGAGCAGCCTCCCCGTAAGTGGTTGCATTTGTCCACGTATATGCCCAATATGAGAACCAGAGAGAGTTCCACTGCTAACCTACAGAGTCATAGGGATAGATTATGGTTTTTAGCACGGAGATAGCTGCGGAAGAGGGCGACAGGGATTAGGAGATGTATGGGGTACGGAATAGGGGATACTTGTGTAGATCTGGCAGAGGAGTTTTCCAAGATAGCACCTAATGACCGTGGGAGAGGTCAACACTAGGTCGTAGACTTGCTGACTCCATGAGCGAGATACACAGGAATTGAATGCACGCTAGAGACCGCACAGATGGTAGTCCCCTGTATATCAACACGATCGAGATGAAATCTTCACAGCGGGACTCGACTAACATATGGGGATAGGAATGACTCTCCAGAGAGACCGTATGGATATAGGAGGAAAGGCCTTGCTTCCCGAGGAGGCCTATGCTTCCCAAGAGGCTTGGGCTCACTCGATAGGATTGAGTCAGGCGCCTCATTAGGAGCTTCAGACCCATCGTGATCAGGTGTATGCACACGAGACCCATCTCCAGGCATACCAGACACAACTATAGCTGCAGGGTACTCTCATTCAGACACAACATCAGATACATGAGACTCGCTTTCAGATGTAGCAGGCTGAGTTAGCAGCACTTCGAGAGACTGACCGTAGACGTCAAGCACAGATGGTAGGACTCTCCGAGTCATTAGAGACATGAGGCGAAAGATGATCGACATGCAGGCCTAGTTGTTATCACTACGAGAGCAGCAGAGGAGAGCTAGACAGCCAGGACCAGAGGCTAGGATTCTAGATCACCAGGAAGCTTCTGGGATGCTGACAGTCACATCTAGTGATTTATGTTATTTTATCTTGCTAGGTCATTGTACAGGCATGTTAAGTATTAGGGGTTTTCCCCGCTAACATAGCCTTAGATCTTTTGTATTGTATTATGTGTACTCAGACAACTATTTTATGTAAAATTTTCAAAGTTATGAATGAAATGGATGTGTTATGTTGTACTATATACCTCTCTTGTGTTAATATCTCGTCTATACATTACTATATTCTGTCGTATAACCCCATGTTTTATCTTTTGTGATCTAGACAAATCATGGTACCTACGACCAGAAGAGGACCAAATACCCCTGTTAACAACACCAACCCAAACAACATGACTCTAGAATCCATCCAAGCAATGATTGACCAAGCTCTTTTGCGAAACTCCACCAATGGAGATGGAAGCCACAGTTCGCACGAGGATAACCGAAGGCATGTGCAAACTGCGCGCCCTTGCTATTACGCTGACTTCATGAAGTGTCAACCTTTGAACTTCAAGGGAACTGAAGGCGTGGTCGGTTTGACTCGGTGGATTGAGAAGATGGAGTCAGTTTTCAATATCAGTGGTTGTGCTATTGAGAATCAAGTAAAGTTTGCCACCTGCACTCTGTTAGGTGCTGCTTTGACTTGGTGGAATGGTCAGATAAGAACCTTAGGTCCTGAGGCATATGCAATGACTTGGGAAGTGCTCAAGAAAAAGATGACGGACAAGTATTGTCCGCAGGGTGAAATCAAGAAATTAGAAATTGAGCTGTGGAACCTAAAGGTCAAGGGGAACGATGTTCCAGCATACACTGAACGTTTCCAAGAACTAACCCTGATATGTACCAAGTTTGTTGCCAACGAAACCGAGAAGGTTGACAAGTACATCAGTGGACTTCCTGACAACATTTATGGGAACGTCAAGTCTGCCAGACCCAAGACGTTGGATGAGACTATTGAGTTGGCCAATGACTTGATGGATCAGAAACTCCGCACCTACGCAGAAAGGCAGTCTGACAACAAAAGGAAGGCTGATGATTCATCCAGGAACAACCATGGTCACCAGCAACAACCCTTCAAGAGGCAGAATGTCGCCAAGGTCTACAATATGGGGACAGGCGAAAGGAAGCCTTATGGGGGATCTTTGCCACCAACAGCAACCCTTCAAAAGGCAGAATGTCGCCAAGGTCTACAACATGGGGACGGGCGAAAGGAAGCCTTACGGGGGATCCCTGCCCAAGTGCAACAAGTGCCATCTCCACCACAATGGCCCGTGCACCCAGAGGTGCCACAAGTGCAACAAGATAGGGCACTTTGCTCGCGATTGCAGAAATACTGCAACGCAAAAGTTCAAACATCTGAAGGCAATGGGGCAACTCCCAAAGGAAATGGTTGTTTTGAGTGTGGAGCACCAGGACACTTCAAGAGACAGATTGTCCAAAACTAAAGCAAGATGGAGGAAATAGGGAAATGCACAGGAGGGGTTTATGTAGTGGAATGCAGAAAAGAAGGGAAATGCACCAGGAAACCCTGATGCGAATGTCGTCACGGGTACGTTCCTCTTAAATAACCACTATGCATCTATCTTATTCGACACTGGTGCCGATAGAAGTTTTATATCCACTGCATTTAGTTCCTTGATAAACATCGCCCCAACTTCATTAGAAAATTGTTATGATGTCGAATTAGCTGATGGGAAATTAGTCAAGATAGACACCATTATACGAGGTTGCACCTTAAATTTCTTAGACCATCCGTTCAACATAGATCTAATGCCAGTAGAATTGGGTAGTTTCGATGTCATTATCGGTATGGACTGGTTAAGAAGATATCACGCTGTGATCGTATGCGATGAGAAACTTGTTCAAGTTCCCTACGGGAATGAAACTTTGACTTTTCGCGGAAACGAAAGTAGCAACGGGAGAGAATCCCGGTTGGCAGTTATCTCATATTCAAAAGCTCAAGAGTACATGGCCAAGGGATGCCAGGTCTTTTTAGCACAGATATCCGCCAAGAAAGAGGAGGACAAGTCGGAAAGGAAACAGATAGAGGACGTACCAATCGTCCGGGATTTTCCAGAAGTGTTTCCCGAGGACTTGCCCGGTCTTCCTCCAGCTCGACCGGTGGAATTTCAAATCGACTTAGTTCCAGGAGCTGCACCCGTAGCTCGAGCACCATATCGATTGGCCCCATCCGAAATGAAGGAATTATCAGAACAATTACAGGAGCTTTCTGACAAGGGATTCATAAGACCTAGTTCCTCGCCTTGGGGAGCCCCGGTCTTGTTTGTCAAAAAGAAGGACGGATCGTTCAGGATGTGCATCGACTACCGCGAGTTAAACAAACTGACAGTAAAGAATCGTTATCCACTCCCGAGGATCGACGATTTGTTTGATCAACTTCAAGGATCCAGTATTTATTCGAAGATAGATCTGAGATCCGGATATCACCAGCTTAGAGTACGAGAACAAGACGTCCCGAAGACGGCATTTCGAACTCGGTATGGCCATTACGAGTTTCAGGTTATGCCATTCGGACTGACAAACGCACCTGCGGTATTCATGGACCTCATGAACCGAGTATGCAAACCTTACTTGGATAAGTTCGTAATTGTCTTCATCGATGACATACTTATTTATTCAAAGGACGAAAGGGAGCATGAAGAACACCTTAAAGCAATTTTGGAATTGCTTAAGAAGGAGAAGTTGTACGCAAAGTTTTCAAAATGTGAATTTTGGATTCCGAAGGTACAATTTCTCGGACATGTCATTGATAGTAGAGGCATACATGTGGACCCGGCCAAGATAGAGTCTATCAAGGATTGGGCATCTCCAAAGACACCTACGGAGATCCGCCAATTCCTAGGTCTTGCTGGTTACTATCGAAGGTTCATAGAAGGATTTTCGAAGATTGCTAAGTCAATGACGAAACTTACTCAGAAAGGAATCAAGTTCGACTAGGGAGAAAAGTGATAAACCACGATCTAGCCATCTAGGATATAATAACAATGATTAACAAACACGCAGCGGAATAATTAAGAACACAATC
>BQNB010080168.1:0-28235 GCA_026074375.1 Tanacetum coccineum
TCTTATAAGTCAAGTCAGACCCAAAAAGTCAAAGATTGACATCGTCATTCTAAATTCGAAAATTCTCGGATGTTACAGTTGACATATATTAGCTTTGATAGCGCACGCATCAAAGGTTCATTGTCCTAGAAATTCAAAAAGATAACGTTAAACACATTGGCGGTTTACGAAAGAATCCTTTTATGCATAGTTTGTGATGTTTTTGAGTGAGGACCAACAAATATCGACTCTTTAAAGCAATGTATACATCTATCAATAAAATAAAGTTGGAATAGATGATCGAAGTTAGAAAATGAATAGTACCTGCATTTGATCAGCTGTGTCAACAAGAACAACGTTTGATCCATCGTGGGTGGCCTCCTGAATTGTTTCCTTAGCAACAACTGCAACATCTTTCTCATAACCCATTTCAAATATAGGGATCGCCAAGCAGAATATATATTAGCATCGATATTAAGAATAGACATGGCAAAATGGGTTGAACAGTAGGGATGGATAATGGGTCACAACGGGTAATAATAGTGTATTGTCAAAATAAGTCAATTTGGAATGAGTTGACTAGCAAAAACATTTTTCTCAGAAGTTTAAAATATTTTTATAATAGTGGTGCCTTACTTATCATCAACATGATATAAAATAATGATCCAACTTAAATAGAAACGACTCTGCGACTCCATACTTATTCAATACACTTCATCTATTTTTTTCACTTGGTTTAGAAATAGATCGAAAATCAAACCCATACTCTTAAGCAACCGTGTCAGAATTGCCACCTATAGTTTGGTTTAGAAATAAATAAATAAATCATTTTCTTTACTTACATCCCGGGCGCCCGAGAAAGAAATATTTTCTGATCCTCCCAAATCGACAAGATTAAGCTTTCCATATTTGATAAGCTCCTCACTGCCAATAGTTGCTTGTTTGACATGTACTGTTATAGTAAACATTGAATCAAAAGAAGAGCGGTAAACCTTTCTCTTCCCACAAACATGTCTGATGCTAAGCTTGAGACCGTACACAACTTTACAAACAGTTCCTGTTGAACCCATAAGCAACCTATATCACATTTCCTACTCAAAAATGCTAAATTCAAATTTAATAGTTAAATCCAATTGTTTTTTAATTAGAATATTTTCTTGACCTCAAAAGTTAAATGTGGTGCAACTTATGTGGAATGTAAGAATTGTTTACCTGATATACTGGAGATGGGAACCATTCTGGTTCTTGTGAATTATCATCTATAATCGGGTACATTTGTGCATTAAGACGGGCAACTCCATCTTTTGTAAAGATGATATCAACATCCTCGGCTAGAGTATGAATGATGGTTGCTCGGTTGGATAGAAGATTCCTCAAGGCGACCAATTGTCCCTCAAGATCAGATATCTCCCTTGAAACACTGCATGCCATGTGTAAATTGTATTATATCACCTTTAGTATCATACTTAATTACTAGGAGTATATACTAAACGGTTGTTGGTTACTGGATAAAGGATGGGTAACTAGCATAAACACTTTTTCTCATTAAGGTGTGAAATCAGATAATAAAACCATATGTTTATGTAATAACTAAATTATGATAAAAGCAATGTAGGTAGTTCAAGTCATTTGACAACTTTTGTCTATGTTTGCCATTTCCATTTTTAGCTACGTTGTACAAAGTTAACCCATTTAAACCCGTTGGATGTAACCCAAAGCGGACCATTGTTAGACAAATGAGTATGACCTTAGAGATTAAAATTGCCAATTCTACTTTAAAGTTGGCGACTACCTAAGGATGCAGTCATAAAATGTAGAAATTTGAAAACAGGCTTATGTAACAAAAGTCGAAAAGCATTACCAGTCGATACTAGTAAGATGTGACGGCCCTGAAAGCTCGAAACTTTCCCTTTCCGAAATTATAACATCCAAGTCCTTCCTCGAGCTCAGCTCTCGATTCTCAATCTTACTGAAAGAACAACAACAGCAAGACAATGTTAAACCAAATCATATCAAATAGTGTCGATACAAAATGCTTGAAGCCAATTTTGTTAATAAAAAAGTATACAGATTTGATTTTATATAACGACATCATAACTTTTAACAAACTGTGACATATAACAAAGATGAATCGTTCAATCAATTACAACACCAAATAACTTATCGATCACAGTAACAAACTAACATCAGATGTATGTCTTGCTAAGAACATATGTGAGTAAGAGCTAAACTTATGATTCATCATTACATGTCAATAACTACTTAAATCATAACCGTAAGTAGTATCAATACTACTAAAACAATGAATTAGCAAATAAAGTTCACAGCTTGCGCAATATTGGTTCAAGCATTTCATCAAATAGTTGATATGCATTATAAAATTAAATCAATTTGCTACAATGATAGTTATAAAAGTATTAAATGAACAAATATTACAAGCAATCGTCAAACTGAACACCGATTACAATTTTGTGAATGATGAAAGTGTAAGAATTTAACCTTTGAAGAGCCAATTTTAACCTAATAACTACCAAATTAGTGACAGAAAGGTGTTGCTATGGCGATTGGTCCTCCAATGGCAGTTTGTGTTATAGTTGCTTGGTGTAGTGGTGGTTTCATTATGCGGTGTAGTGGTGGTTGTGATGGTGGTTTAGTGGTGGTTGTGATGGCTGTTTAGTGGTGGTTCCATTCTGCGGTGTAGTGGTGGATGTGATGGGGGTTTAGTGGTGGTTCTGTGGAGAGGATCGTATTGCTTTTCACCTGAATATGTGTGTTTTGAATGAAAAAAAAACCTTATATAGCTGGAAGAAATAGGTTAAATAATTAAATCTTAGATTAATTCCCACCCGATCAAACTTAAATGGATGGTGAAGATTTGTCTCTTGGTATGTGAAGAGAAACTGGTATGCAAATGAACTTTTCTCAATTAAATTAATATATTATATATATTAAAAGGCAGTACTTCACAAAGCCCAAAGTACACGAATATCGAACTATTAGAATAATAAAATTAGATTTTGCAGAAATAGTCTTTGGTGTTATAGTTGCGTTGCAAAGTTAATAATCAAGGGACTATTTTCGTTAAAAAATTCATCAACAATTTACAGAAATAGTCTTTGAGATTATCGGTCCATTTAACAGTTAGTCTATCACGTTCCGCGATGGAACGCGGGTTCCAAACCTCATTATTTAATAAAGTGCAAATATCGTCGTTTACTAACTAAAAACATTTGTATGTATTTTGTCACCCTATTTATTTTGTATGCATTTCTTTTTTTGTGAGAGATGAAACAAAAATATATTTTTGTTAACCATTACAAGTTCATAGTAAACATGAATTATAAAAATAAAATCACAGTTTTTCAAAACAATATCAAAAAATGTACAGTGTATAACAACATCTTTTATATAATAAAAGAATTACATCATTTCGGATTTTTCTATCAAATTGAATCTTATGAATTAAAAAGTTGGACCAATCAGATGGCTTGTTTTTGTCACGTAGAAAAAATCTTGCATTCTGATTGGTCAATAAAAAGTCAAAATTGAATTAATTTTGTCAAGATTAAAAAATTTTGGTGGAGAATTTTGATGTAGAAAAAAAAACACATAAAAATATATGTGTCAAATTTATGAAAACAAAAACTTGAAAAAAGAGGAGGTATTTAAAAAAACTTTAGTGGTTTAATTTTAATTTTAAATAATGTACGATGTGTTTGGCATCACACAGTTGACTTATGCTTATCAGGCTATACTTGAGATCATTAATAAATGCCACTTTTGTAAAAAACTATACCATTACATTGTATTGAACCATATCCTTTAGTGATGCATATAGAGTCATCTCTAAATACCACCTTAGGTCGTGGTTGTTCTACACATTTGTGCATAGACTAATAATCTCTAAATTTTAAACATAAACTAATAATATCTAAATTTTAGGTCGTGAAGGGATCTGAACTAACCCAACATACTCATAACATGTTTTAAGCATAGACTAATAATCACTAAATTTTAAACTTACAGATGGTTTTTGAAATGTAAAGGCGATTTATGTTATTTTCTATTATGAAGGTAGTCTTTAGGGACGAATTACATAATTCGTGCTAAAATATAAGGAGTGCGTGAACGGTAGCATCACATCTGCCCAACGTCATTCCAACGTGGCAAGCCTTACGACGACGCTGTTTCGGTGCTACGACACCCCCCGAGATTCCCCAAATGAATTAACCGACGACCGCTCCAAGAGTTTTTTGTTGAGCGGCATTTCCTAAGCTTTTGTTTTTGTTTTTTTCTTAAATTGAGTTTTGTTTTTATGTTTGTGTTTTAATCAGTGTTTTGAAACCCGGTTCGACCCGACCGGGTCAACCGGTTGAACCGGTTCCGGCCGAAAAAACGGGTCAAATTAAACCGGGTTTCATATTTTCGAAACCCGGTTTGACCCGCCTGGTTTGGCCGGGTTTGGAGTGACCCGGGTCAACCCGGGTCATGAGACCCGGCCGGGTTTCGGTTTTTTCGTATTTTTTTATAAATAAAACATGTTAATTGTATATATTTGCGACGTAATTTTAATTTTACATGTTATATTTGTTAATAAATAGTCTTTAGGCTTAATATATGAAATATTTCATGATTTATATACATACTTTCTTTCTAATTATTGAAAATATATATATATATATATATTTTGGAAAACCGGGTTGACCCGGCGGTCCAACCGGTTGAACCGGTAACCCGGTGACCCGGTGACTCGACCGGGTCGATTCAAAACCCGGTTTTCAAAACATTGACTTTTTGAGACCCATCTTTTTTTTTCTTTTCTATTTATTTAAACAATTTACTTTTAATTATCAAATTAAAATATAAAATAACATTTTTATTAAAAGTTAGAAAAAGTAAAATAACTTTCTTTTTTACATTTGCAAAAGTTCTACTAAAATGACATGTTTAGTAAAGTGTATGGACTAAAATGGTAAAAAACTTATATATATATATATCATCTTGTTTCTTACCACACAATGAAACACACACACCAAATAAACACAAAAACACACACTAAAAAACACAAACCCACTTTTTAATTCGAAAATAAAAAAGGAAGAAAATAGGGCGTTGATGGGTTAATTTTGGACCCAACGTCGTTGATGTGGTAACGGGGGCGGTATCATTACGCCCGGAAACGCCAAAACACGTAGGCATAACGCCGGCTCCGGCGTTATGATATTGTGTGCTCTTAGTTACACCACCCTCACCTTTCAATTAAATATCTACTTTATACAAATACTAATTTTAAGACCCGCTCGGTAGGCAGGTTAGCTTTAAAAAAATGGGTAGTCTTAATCAATTGCTAGTCTTAATCAAGAGACTAGTGGAGACTAAGTTGATGCTTGAGGAGAAGTTTCAAGATCTATGTGAGGAGGTGTCTAACTTTGTTAAAGAAATCGAAGACGTGGTAAAGGAGGTTGGGAGGTTAAGTTGTAAAGATGTGACGAAGGAAACTGTTTGTTTGTTGAGACGTGGACAAAAGCGTGATTTATATAAGATGACGCGTCTCCACATGATGGTGAATGAATCTCATCGTAGTGTTCGAGAGAATCAGACCTTTGTTAGTAAGATGAATTTAGAAACAATAGGTTAGGTTTTGGTTGGTATTTGGTTTGCGGTGGTTTACTTGTTTAGTCCTTTTTTGAGTATGTGATTATGGTTGTTACCACATTATAAGTTTTTCAAATGATTTGTATTGTTTGTTATGTTGTTGATTAGTAGTCAAAGCAATATTCTTTTTGAAATAACCCAAGCTGATCAAGTAGAAGGAAGGATACTCAAATATCTCCCGTTGGTCCCTAACCTGGGTCATTGTAACCCAAATTGACTTGTAAAAGTCTAACTTATCGAAACATCAACATATAAAAGTAGTCAATGCTGAAGAACAACACAAAACTATGCAATGTTGTATAAGTCATGATTATATGATATTACTTTATTGTCAATAACATACGAAAGAACAACAGAAAACACAATAGAATAACAACATCATCCATTTAAAGTTTCTTCATGGCTTCAACAAATTCCCCCTTTTTTCAAAGGTATGCATATGAGTTTTGTTGATGTGCAGTATTAATTGTTAGCGCATCTCCATCTCGTGATGTTCAACTTCCATGTAAAAAGTAACAGCTTTTCATGCACGCATACCCTTTTTAACCTTTAACTCGTCAATAATTATCCACTTTTTTTTCAAACTTTTGTCAACATCTTTCACAGCATCCAACACTTTTCATGCTATTTGATTGTCATTTGCAACCTCCCTTTCCATTTGCACAACCCACATAAGAGCATAATTTTTGGATTTTGCGGCTTGTTCTAGTTCTTGTAGATGACCATCCGTTTCTGAACCTTCAAGATCCATTTTTGAAGTTTCTATACGTTTGCGCTTCATGTTTGTTTTGGAAGATGAACCCGTTTCTAAACCTTCAAGATCAATTTTTGAAGTTTCTATGCTCTTGCTTTTCATGTTTGTTTAGAAGATGAAAGTTGTGATCTAGCGTGTTGATTTATATAAGAGTTTGTGTTAAAGGATATCTGTTTCACAACCCTTAACGGACATGACATTTCATTATCAACAGTTAATATGAAGAGTTACGATGTTCATTCGTCCCTAAACTTATTTTTATTATTGCATACTTGGTCCCTGAACTTAGTGTTCCCTACCGCATAGTTTCATGCAAATTCTACAAATTAGATGCGATGTATCGAGCCGTGTGAGAAACAGTCAGATGCATTGCAACTCATTATTACAGTATACATATTGCCTTTGGACCGTCAATTGCATTAAATTTCCTTTGTTGATAATTAAGGGGTGATACCCCCTATCGTTTTCATACCCAAAAACATTTTTAACTCAAAAACACCTTCAAACCAAAATCCCAATAAACATAAACAAAAATGGCTAACTTCCCACGACTAGATGCACTTGCGGTAGCTGCTAATTCTAGGGGGTTGTTTGAAGGGATGTTGGTGTACTATGATCGGGAAAATGCAAAAGATCTTGACTTTGCAAATGGTCTCCACAACTTATGGGTTGAGTTGCTTGAGCGTACAAACTAAAGGCAACTGTTTATAATTGAACTGGAGGGTTTGTGTCCACTAGCCAAGAGGTACAAGATTCTGGAGTGTCTAAATAAGGATAAAAAACAAGATCTTATTCAGTTGTTGGAGCTTAGAAAAGCAATTTTAGGAAAATATCGGCAAATGTCAATAAAAATTGCTTTGATTGAGAAAATCAGATCTCTGTAGAAGTATTGTTTGTGTCGATCTTTTGCTATTGTTTTATTAGATTTTTGGGTATGTCCAAAATCTATATATTGAAAAAACCATCTTCTTAATATATTATGGTTGCTTAATTCTATGTGTTTATTTGATGGAATGTTGCTATACTTTGTGATGTTAAGATTATTGCATATATACAACTTGGGAATTTATTAGAAAGTGGACCATAAAGAGTATATGTTGCACCGTTGGTCCTTAAGGTTAGTATTAGACACGTGGACCATAAAGAGTGTATGTTGCCATGTTGGTTCCTAAGGTTAGTTTCGTCTATTATCCTTTCCCGCCTTCCACATGTCTTCCAAAGGAAGATGGTTTTAAAGGACTATGCGTGTAATCACGGTGCCAATAAATTAAAGTTACATAGAGCCAAGTGGATGTCAGTCACCGAGCCGTCGTATCTTTGATATCTAATTATTAGATTCTTTGTTTTACCACTAATTTAAGTTAGTTTTTGCCATTTAAGTGTTCTTACCCAACATCATTTTCAAACCAAATACTCCACGGTCAACAACAATAAAAAAAACAATGGCCAACTTCCCACGTCTACAGGAACTTGCAGCTGTGGGAAACTCGAACAATTTGAATGACCCAATGTCGGTCTATATTCAAAGGGAGATCAACGCAGATCTATAATTTGCAGTTGGATTAAGCCAACTGTGGGATGTGTTGTACGAATGGGTTAATGAAATGAGAATGTTGTCATCCGAGCTAAATCTGTTTGGAGGTCCATTAGCAGTCCAATGTGCCGAGTATCTCAAGCAGTTGTCCAAAACAGAAGTGCTTAGGATGTTGGAGCTAAGGAAGACGATAACGAAAGTGCACATCCGAGTGCATAAAAAGATAGATTTTCTTACATTTATTAGGTTCTATTGATCAGCTTGTGGATATTTAGGTTATATATTTTTTATTTTTTATGTAGATGGGGATGAATGGATGATGATTAGGTTGGGTAAGTATTGTTTTAGGTAGATGGTGATGATGGTTGAATTTCGGTATGTCCCAAATTCTATTTTGGTAGTGTACAACAACTGTATATAGTTTAAGCCGTTACTGAATATATGTTAGCGTTTATGTATCTTGTTTGTGTTTTGATTTCACAATGTTGTTGACACTTGTTTGGGTGTCTGGTCGGTTCATTCCCACAAGTACATAAAATATCTTGTTTGACCATTGCAAGTCAAATTATTTAAATATGCGTGATCACAATTCATAAGATTGTCAAAAATTGCCTAACCTGTAGGTTTTTCATAACCATCCGAAAGTTATAACTTAATTATTACATCATAAAACTTAGCAAAATATCAACTACCAAATACCAATGACATCAATGGGTCTTTATCAGCCTTTCTTTGGCCTTTCATCCTTGACCATCTCTTCTTGGGTGACTCTAATCTTCTTGCTTGGTCTTCTTTCTTCAACATGTTCATCATCCAAACATTCATCAGTCACTTCTTGATCAGATAGTGCTTCAGCTTGATCATTAGCCATTTCAATGACCTCTTCAGCAACCTCTTCATGAACATTGTTTTGAACAACCACAACCTAAATTGATTGGTCTAACCCAATAAAGAAGTCTTCACTTTCATGTAAAGGATCATCTTGCCAATCAACTTCAGGACCTAGTTAATCATTCTCAGGCAATTCCAACCTAAATGCTTACATGACTTTACACTTATACTAGCATCATCATCCGTGTCATACATAAAACCAGAAAAGTCATATGGACTATCTTTTTCCTGGCTTAGCTTCTCTAAGACGTTATCCAGTGTCGAATTAAACTCTTCAAGAGCCTATTCTTCACTATCTTCTTTCTGGCTAAGCTTCTTGATGACATCAAATTACGTCAATTTTATTGCATCATTTATCACGTGTGTCTTACTCATTTTATACAATTATTACATGAATCGATACTTAATCGTTTATATTTGAGATTTGCAGTAATTATAGAGTACTTTGTGAAGATTAGCTAAAAGGCACGCATTTTGGAGCATAAACGAAGAGTTCGAGAAAGTCTACTGATCTGACAGCCAATACGCCGTATTATTCTAGACCTTTACGACGTATCCAAGACTTTGACGAATTAAAAGACCATTGCCAGACTTTAAAGAATACGCCGTATCCACATCAACGATACGCCGTATATAATACTTTGGTCAACAAAGAAAAACCAACTGGTTTTACCTCGATACGTCATATCCATCAAGAAGATACGGTGTATCCGTGCCTACACTTGACAAATAACCACGAAGGATTGAAGACCCAATACACCGTATCCAGAAGCTGTAATACGCCGTATCCAAGGTTTATTATACACGAAGATTATAAAAGATATCAACCGTGGTCCCTACTCTAAGAAAACTACCAATACGCCGTATCTCACATCGCCTGATACGGCGTATCGACCTGTTTCCAGAGTCTATAAATACAAAACCCTAAACTTAGTTTTAGGTATGCAAGTGAAACCCTAAACCACCAAGTCAACCAAAAGACAAATAAAGGAGCATAGAAGGCCAGAAAAGAGCCTCAAGATCATAGGAAAACTCTTGTAATCTTCGCATAACCAAATACACGTTAGGTTAAGGTTTCTTTTATTTAATCGTTCATATATGAAACCGTGTGTATTTTTACAATGACTATCGGCTGATAAAGGTATCAACCATGTTTATGAAGGTTTAATGTTTGGTTTGTTTATATCGATTGCTTAATTTTTCGTTGATTGTTGATTATGTTTATCAATTTATACTTGTTTACGTGCTTAAGTATGCGACCTATCATTCAACTGGGTCTAGTCCTACATATTTAATGCGCTGTAACTTCAATGTTGTTTGGGCGTATGCTAAGAGTCTGGGATAGCTCTCCATATTGCAACTTATATATCTAGAATCATAGGATCACGAATATTGACCTATCTTTACCAATGGTTTAGTGAGCTTAGTTGGACTAGCAGGTGACCTTAGATCAACGAGTACGTTCTTGTTCCATTGGTACGGACTCGGACAGTGGACTACTAGTGTATAAGATGCCGTTAAGCAGTAAATGGGTAAAGTCTCGATGAGCTAGGGTTTAGTAAGAGCACCATTATTAATCTCCTAAGATAGATTATAATCAGCAAAAAGGATGCTTTATGCGGATGCGTCTAATTATGACAGGATTCGACATGTTTATGTTTTAGGAAGAATTACCGCCTAAATCTAGGAATGATATGCCGCCTCGAGATAAGCACTCATTGCACTAAATAAACAAACCTGCGTTTTATCAGATTATTCATGGTTAATACGTTTTCCTTACATTATTGTTTGACCGCTCCTCTATCGTTTGTTCATCTTCTTGTGTGTGTTTATTGCTTTACTTGTCATCAAAACCCTAGGTTAGATAACCCAAAACTCGTGCCAGTCTCTCAGACTGAAAACCCCCATTTGCATTAGTTTTAGGTGTAGCATAGCATAGAATAGCATGGCATAATTTAGATAACTAAAATATTAATAGAATTAGGAATTAACGCTCTCGCTCTTAGTGATCGACACCCAACTTACCATGAAACTACAACTGACCGGGTACACTGCCCGTTAAAGTGTTGTTTTAGGTTAAGTCGGCAAAATATAAATAGTAAAACTTGATTAGGTAATTATAACCTATAACGACAACACATTAAGTTTTTGAAGTCGCTGCCGGGGAGTGAAGTTGTTTAGTTCTTATTTTATTAGTGTTTTAGTTTAGATTTAGCGTAATTTAGATTAGTTTAAATTTTGTGTTTTTAGTGTGTGCTTGATTTTGTGTGTTTCATTTATTTTCTGCATTGTATATTTTGCATATTTGTGTGTCTGTGTGTTTTTCTGCATTGTTACAGTTCGTTGTAACTTTCTGAGTCGAATACTCAATACAGCGTATTCATCTTATTGGATACGGCGTATAATTTTTTTCAAAACAAATACAGCGTATTCGACTCTATCATTAATATGGCGTATTCAGTTGACTGAATATGCCGTATTAAGGTATTTGACCGTTTTCTTTCCTAGCAAATTTATTACAGGTTAAAATGGACGACCCCGATATTACTATGGAAGAGTATATCAGGCTTGAGGAAGAAAAAACTCACAGGCATGGTAAGGTGTATGACTGGGAAAGTGCTACGTATGGTAAGATCTGGTATTATGAAGACGTTCACGACCTTAGATCTGTTGAAACTGAATTCCCAGCTATAGTTTTTAATGACACGTTAACATCTAAAGTAGCGCTCTCATGTGAACCCACGGTAAGTCCTCTTAACGACAATCAAATTGACTTTAGAATATCGTTTGAAGAATCTGACGATTAAGATTACACGATAATTTATGACAAAAATTCATTTTCCTATAAAATAATTTATGTCGACGATTTGAAAACGGATTCGGAAAATGATAATGATAAAGTCAATATACCTTCGTTTCCGTCATCAGAACCTACGGTCAGTCATTTTAATAATTTCGACTACTTTAAAGATTTTGAGAAAGAGTTCCCAGCCATTGCCTACAATGATGCTCTAACGTCTAAATTAGATTTCTTACCTGAACCTATTGTAAGTCCTCAACATATCGATGAATTAAATTTGAAAAATGAAACATCATTATCCGAATGTGATGAAGAGGAACAAAATGTTATATACTTTAATGGTCTATTTTCTTTTAACGTAATTTATCCCAATGATTTCAAATCGGATAAGGACGATGATGATGATAAAATCAATATTGAGAAATATTCGAGGGATCTATCTATCGAACCATTACCTGATGTAATAAAAATCGATACACAAGGGTCAAATAAACTTTTGGAAACAAGTCATGATACGATCAATAAATTTTTCAAAACTAATACTTTTAACAAATAATTAGATTTTAATATCATGACTTGTAATTATTTTAAAAAAGGGATGCCATTAATTTTTATCATTAAAAATTTATATGTGCCATTTGGCATCCCGTTCGACCCCAAGTTGTTTTATAAAGATGGGATTGTGACAAGTCTAACTTAAAGACTTTTCTATAAACAAAAGTGCTTGTCGGGAGACAACCCAAAATGTATTTTCAAGTTTCTTATCGAGTCTGTCTTTCCAGACTGTCTATACGGCGTATCCAAACTCCATGGATACGGCGTATTGACTATCTGGACGTTATCCAGTCTTTATTTTTCTGCATTTTAACAATATTGTCAGGTTTGTCTATATGACATATTCATAAATATGATACGGCATATTCGACTCCTGAACAATACTTAGGATTATTTTCTACAGGTTTCAATATGGCGTATCCTAGGGTATGGATACGGCGTATCGACTTCCTGTACAATTTTAGGTTTTTATTTTGTTTTCTAACCAAACGATTATTCGGAGATAGAATTGCACTTGCTTTCCTATATTGTATACAGGAGCCTTCTAAATGAAATCAAAGAAATTGGTGGTGTATTTATATTATGGAATTACGTGTGTTGTAGTCATACGGGAATTCAGACGCATTTACAACACACAATCTTGCTCATAAACGAAACATGGAGGATCATACCGGGAAAATATCAGAAGGGTTTCTCGTTCTCATTCTTTTATTTCATGTTTTTAATGTTACTTCTATACAACGAGGACGTTGTATATTTTAAGAGGGGGGGGGGGGGAGGAATTAGAACGCTACTTGTCTTATTTTTCATATTAAAATGCTTAAACTATGCTTAAATTTAAAAATATTTCAAGCATACTTTTGTGAAATTACTAGTTTTATAACCTGCACACATAACCCTTATTAGATATTGTAAGGATTCAGCCTTATCTGTTTCCAAATATTTACCCAAATTTCACAAAAATATGAGTGTGTCGGTGATGCTGTAGACTTTAGAACTTGGCTTGGTATATCCATTCGAGACCTCAATAATGAGTATTACGGATTTAATTGGAATGACTTGTTTAAATTGGTAAATTTCTAGGATTACACCCAAAAAGCCTTATATGCTTGTAATATTAATTAGCTACATCGGTTAATTAACCCAGTATAACCCTTTTGCTTACTCTCATTTTTAGAGTATGATTCCCCTAAAAAACCTGCTGAGCCATTCCTTTCTTTTCTTCCACCAACAAATATTTATTTCGTTACACCTTTATACCTTAGCCTACCCTGTTAGATTAAGTCAATTTATCAGTTGCTAGTTACTTAAAGTGTAAAATGTGTATTTCCTGTGTCTTGTGTCATTTTTCTATCTTTGGTATGGTCGGGAAATTGCACATTGCAATGGGAATGTAAAAAGTAGTCAAACTTATGTATTTTTACTACTTACACTATTATTGGTATATCCGAGTCCGAGTACGAGTACAAAGAATTATGGAAAAAATTATCCGGAATTATTATAATCGTGATGATGGTGAAATTACACCGAGTTTCGTAGTATGGGAAAAAAATCAAAAAAAATCCGAAAATTGCTGCAAAAAATAGAAGGAAATCATAAAGATAGTCGGTTCGTTAAAAGCTTAAACCGATGGTATTATTTAAAGGATCAATTATTCATTGATATGTATTATAAATCAACGATATATAGTTTTGTATAAAGTGGTAGATATCGCCACTTGATTTTGTAAGAGTATGTATAGTATGGATGATTGGAAAGTTGACCATTACAGGAACGCCAATTTAGGGTTGTTTTCATTGATCTATGATCAAGACGTTTGTGTATATATTTTTGTGTCTTATTCATGGAACGGTCGGGAAAGTATCAAACAACTTGTACCTTATTTGTTTTGGACTTAGTCTAATTTGTTTCGTAAATTTTTATGTAACAACAATTATTTCCTTTCCTAATCCATACCATATATCATTCTTTATCCTAACCGTTGGTTAAACTCAAATGAGGGAATTTAAAGTAATCATGTATGTCTATCCCATAGTTATGGGTGTGTATATGTGGTTTGTCGCCCTTGTTGGAGTGGATTTTTTGGTGAAAGATTACCGGTCTTATCCTTTAGCTTATTCGAGTTAGGGTTTGAATGCAGTCATATGTGTCTATTATGTCGTTACAGATGTGTTTGTATGGTGTTTGTCACCTTTTCTGGAATGTTGGCATCGGGTAGAGGCTAAAAAGAGTGATCAAACTCTTTAAGCCTTTAAACCCAATTTACCTTTATAAACTTGTTACTCCTTAACTTTAGTGGTGGAGATGTGTATTCTTGCCAAGCTTATGATAGAATACTCGTCACGATCAAGAAATTGAACGAATTAGTTATATGTTACCACATAGATTACTTGGGTGATTTGAGTGTTTTAATCTTTCTATTTCGCGAGGTGTTTGGTTGTGTACTGGTAATTAATCAAATAAACGCTTAACGAAAAAAATCCTTAGGGATACATTTTCATAAGTTTTCTAAAGTCTACTTGAGGACAAGTAGGATTCAAGTGGGGGGATATTTGATGACATCAAATAACATCACTTTTATAGCATCATTTATCACGTGTTTCTTACCCATTTTATACAATTATTGCATGAATCGATACTTAATCGTTCATATTTGAGATTTGCAGTAATTATGGAGTACTTTGTGAAGATTAGCTAAAAGGCACGCATTTTGGAACATAAACAAAGAGTTCGAGAAAGTCTACTGATCTGACAGCCAATACGCCATATTATTCTAGACCTATACGTATACGACGTATCCAAGACTTTGACAAATTAAAAGACCATTTCCTAACTTTGAAGAACACGCCGTATCCACATCAACGATACGCCTTATATAATACTTTGGTCAACAAAGAAAAACCAACTGGTTTTATCTCGATATGTCGTATCTATCAAGAAGATACGGCATATCCGTGCCTACACTTCATAGATAACCACAAAGGATTGAAGACCCAATACGTCGTATCCAAAAGCTGTAATACGCCGTATCCAAGGTTTATTATACACGAAGATTCTAAAAAGATATCAACCGTGGTCCCTACTCCAAGAAAACTCCTAATGCGCCGTATCCTACATCGCCTGATATGGTGTATCGACCTATTTCCAGACTCTATAATTACAAAACCCTAAACTCAGTTATAGGTATGCAAGTGAAACCCTAAACCACCAAGTCGACCAAGAGACAAATAAAGGAGCATAGAAGGTTAGAAAAGAGCCTTAAGATCATAGAAAAACTATTGTAATCTTCGCACAACCAAATACGCGTTCGGCTAAGGTTTCTTTTCTTTAATCGTTCATATATGAAATCATGTGTATTTTTACAATGACTATCAGCTGATACCTTTGGGTATCAACCATGTTTATGAAGGTTTAATGTTTGGTTTGTTTATATCGATTGCTTAATTTATCATTGATTGTTGATTATGTTTATCAATTTATACTTACTTATGTGCTTAAGTATGCGACCTATCATTCAAATAGGTCTAGTCTTACATATTTAATGCGCTCTAACTTCGGTGTTGTTTGGGCATAGGCTAAGAGTCCAGGATAGTTCTCTATATTGCAACTTATATATCTAGAATCATAGGATCACAAATATTGACCTATCTCTACCAATGGTTTAGTGAGCTTAGTTGGACTAACAGGTGACCCTGGATCAACGAGTACGTTCTTGTTCCATTGGTAAGGACTCGGACAGTGGACTACTAGTGTATAAGATGTCGTTAAGCAGTAAATGGGTAAAGTCTCAATGAGCTAGGGTTTAGTAGGAGCCCCATTATTAATCTCCTAAGATAGATTATAATCAGCAAAAAGGATGCGTCTAATTGTGACAGGATTCGACATGTCTAGGTTTTATGAAGAAGTACCGCCTAAATCTAGGAATGATATGCCGCCTTGAGATAAGCACTCATTGCACTAAATAAACAAACATACGTTTTATCGGATTATTCATAGTTGATACATTTTCCTTACATTAGTGTTTGACCGCTCCTCTATCGTTTGTTCATCTTCTTGTGTGTGTTTATTGTTTTACTTGTCATCAAAACCCTAGGTTAGATAATCCAAAACTCATGCCAGTCTATCAGACTAAAAACCCCCCTTCACATTAGTTTTAGGTGTAGCATAGCATAGAATAGCATAGCATAATTTAGATAACTAAAATATTAATAGAATTAGGAATTAACGCTCTCGCTCTTAGTGATCGACACCTTACTTACCACGAAACTACAACTGACTGGGTACACTGCCCGTTAAAGTGTTGTTTTAGGTTAAGTCGGCAGAATATAAAAAGTAAAACTTGATTAGGTAATTATAACCTACAATGACAACACATCACTTCTCTCTCAGTTTCTTAGTGTTAGACTCTAACTCCACATTAACTTCTTCCAATACCTTGATTTCATGATCACGTTCGATCTTTCATTTAAACTTTTCAAGAACCTCTTCTTGACTAACTTTTTCCTAGCTTAGCTTCTCTATCACTTTGTAAGTACCAGATTGTAATTCAAGGTTACTTTCCCCCAATACCTTGATTTCATCATCACGTTTAACCATTTATAAAACTTATAAATGATAGTGAACTGTACCTTTTGATATGTAAATGAAATGGATGAGGTGATTTGTTTTGTTGATACTTGCAAGGTTTACTTTTAGAGGCAGGAAAATTATCCAACAAACTAAAATAGACACTTTAGGGTTCAGGGACCTGTAACACCCCCCGAAATCAGGACAACGCAGCGGAATGGTAACATTGGGGTGCTACTTCAGGGCACAAAACACAAGTCACGGAAAACGACCTTAAAATGGACGTTTTAAATAAAGTCATATTCTATTTAATAAAAGATCAGAGTTGCAACAGGTTTCATTTATAATGTATTAGAAAACATTGTCAAAACGTTTGTCGAATGGTATACAAGTTATTAAGCCTTCAAAAATATATATCCGCGCGACTCGAATGCTCCCAATGCTCCACTAGCAAAATAGTAACCTGAAAATACATGCTAAAACGTCAACAATAATGTTGGTGAATTCATAGGTTTAAGTAAAAAAAACAATATTGAAATAATTTAAGAAATATTTCAGAAGAAAAGTAGCGTTACAACATTTAAAAGTGTTATTTCCGAAATCCAAGTAGTGATTCAGTAAATCAAGAAGTATTTAAAAGTGGACCACAAGATCGAAGTAAATGGTGGACTAAGTACGTATTCCGAAGTCCAAAATAGGTAAGGTAGACAAGAGAAACACATTCATCATGTCCAACACTTGTATTATTGCACTAAGCTCATGACCTCGAAGCTGTATTCGTAATTATAAGGGAATTGCACCAGAGTTCGTAATTATAACGGATTTGCACCAGTAATCGTATTTGCACCAGTAATCGTAATTATAATGGATTTGCACCAGTAATCGTATTTGCACCAGTAATCGTAATTATAATGGATTTGCACCAGTAATCGTATTTGCACCAGTAATCGTAATTATAATGGATTTGCACCAGTAATCGTAATTATAATGGATTTGCACCAGTAATCGTATTTGCACCAGTAATCGTAATTATAATGGATTTGCACCAGTAATCGTAATTATAATGGATTTGCACCAGTAATTGTGGCTCTTAGGCAATAGCATTCATGCAATAATCTGGATAGCATACAATTTTGAAAACACTTGTGTCCAAAGTAAAACAATCATGTTGTTCAAAATTCACGGTTTCAAATATAGGTATTCACGATCTCAAATCATGTAGTAAACAAATCAAGCTTTAGTAAAAATAATCATGTAACGCTTACGTAGTAGAAATCAATAAGTTCACTTTGTAAAACGAGCATGTATTCCCCTCGCGGGTTTATAAAACATTGAAAAGATTGAAATGCGAGACTATGAACTCACAAAGTATTGAAAGGTAATTGTATTGTAGTAAAATATACAAGTTTGTAAACGAGCATGTATTCTCCCCCAAAACAGTTTAAAACAAGTAAAATAGGGGCTATGAAACTCACCTTAGGAAATGAATGATCGAGGTATAACAGAAATTGCGTCACGAAAAAGATCGAATGCAACCTAAATTATCATAGGTCGTATAAGTACCGAGTACTTGAATATAATCTTATAGTTGTTACATCGTTCACAATAGAAAAATGCGTCACGAAGGAATCCGAAGGCAACCTAATCCAATATAGGTCGTATAAGTACTAAACACTTTGATTAATATATAGCTCATCATACTATCGTTCGGGCTATCATAATTAAGAGGTCGTGTAGTGAACGTATGAGGAGCTAGGACACTTTAAATCGTAAATCCAGCAACTCGTCGATACGCCACCCCGAAGAGGCCTCATCATTATGAAACTCCCTAGTAATATAGTACTTTGATAACTAATACAACGTATGATTCTATATAGCTACATCACCGTCTACTCGTTTTAGTGAAAACATAATTATAACGAAAAATGTTTATAAGTATACTTTGGTAAAAATGGCGTAACTTTCTCGTTTCTAATCCGTTTCGCGCGTTTCTTACGTCCACGCCTTCGTATTAAGTCGAGTTATCAAAATATAACATTTTTAAAATTTTAGTTTTTCTGATGAATAGTGATTTTTACTGTTCATAACAGATATATACTTATTTTTATAGTTTTTGTTATCGTAAACTCGTAAACGTCGTATTTTATTCGTTATAGCTCCGTTTTTAACGATTCTTTCGAGTACGATCTCGTAATTAAAAGTTATATCATATTTTTGATGTTTTAAAAATATCACTTTCTGTAATGAATAGTAAATTTTATAAAAATAGTTTTATAAAAGTATTTCTCGTCGTAAACTCGTAATTAACGTATCTTTCTCGTTATAAATCGGTTTTTCGAGTTTCTTATCATTTTGGAATCGTCATGAGGCGTATTATTTTTATATAAGGTCTAACCTACTGTATGAAGTCGAAATCAAATCACCCTTTTATTATCCAAGTGTGTTCATTTATAAAGAGTTTGTTTTATTAACTTTATAAACCCTAATTTATACATAATCATGTTTATACTTAAACAACATGTCAACATATTTATTAATCCATTTTTCCATGATATATTTAACAATATGACATAAGAAAAGTGTGTAAATTCATAAACACAAGTGATAATTCATTTTACATATTAAAAATCCTAAGTGGTGATTTAGCCATAAAGAACATGTAACACATAAAATCATGATAAATAAAAGTATGAAGGTATTAAGAAGACCTTAGGAAGGATGTATGAGATGAGAAATGAATGCTAAACCCGTGTTTAGACTCAAAACCCAAGCTTGCAAGATTATAAACCCTAGCTTTCCATTTTAAAACCCTAGTTTCACTTTTCTTGATTAATACTTGAAAAAAGTAATCCAATACTTAGGATCACCTTAGAATATCTTAGAATGGATGTGTATAGGAGTGTATAGGTTGAATAAAATTTTGTATGGATTGTGTTGGGACATGGATTTGAGCCGTGAGCTATATGAGTGCCAAAGGAAGAGATTTTGTTATTTTTGCTAAGTGTTTATGCATGTGTGAGCTATATCTTATAAGATACATGCATGTATGGTGCATTAGAAGTCCAAGGAACATGAGGAGGGTCTTAGGGATGGGTCTTGGTCATAGGGATGGGTCAAGGAGACAAGGTATGGTGTGGTTTAATGAGAAGTGATGTACATTGACCAAAGTGGAAGAGTTTCCTTATATATCTTGTATTCATTGCCATAAATTTCGGCATACATATGATATATATGATATATTTTGTAACTTTTATGTATTGGGTATAAAAGTGGGTATTTGTTGAAGCGTAAAAAAGTTTTGGTGGTTCCGGGAGTGCCTAACGCAATTTATCGCGAAACGTATACACTTTACGTATCCGAAAAAAAAATTAAAAAGTTAATTATTACTTTCGTAAAATAATATATTGCTTGTTTGACGAAAACTTTAATTCGTTTGGTGTCCGTTTACGTTGGTTGTTGATTTTTAGTTCACGCGATTTAACTTAACACTTAAAATTAAAAGCGAACGCGTACGAGAAAAGAAAAAAAAAATAAATAGTGAAAAATGACAAAATGAATGATGTCATAAAATGACCTGAAAATACGGAATGTTACAGGACCAAACTTGTAGTTATAATTATCAAATTTCTTGAAATCTTGAATAAATGCGGAACTTTCTATCTGTTGAGGTACCAGCCATGGAACTGATTGTTGAATGTACGTGATAGATCAAGCGTGTTATCTTATCATAAACCAAACACCCCCATCTAAGGGTCTTTATAACGGACCAATGGTGTAAATTAACAAATGGGAAAAAGGCAGGATATTTACATGTGTGAACAAGCAGTTCAGGGACCAATGATGAAAATAAATCTATAAGTTCAAGGACTACAAATGCAATAAATAATACTAACCTATTGACGGGTACAACTTTCATTTAGGTACGATTACACGATATAATTGTTTGACTTAAACACTGACACGTAATAATTAAACAAAAACCATTGCATGTTCGTGTAAGACATACAAACATAAACGTGAATTCTAAATAAAATAATAAAATCTAATTGCTTGATTAAACCCAATAATTGTAAATCTTTGCAAATGGATGCATTCGGTGGTAGTGGAAGCAACTCTCCTATTTGGCCGATTGTTGGTATACCCATGTTTAGTTGTCTTTTTTATGCATTTTGCTTTTGAGAGGGTCTATTATTGATTTAAGTTTTATTAATCTTATAGATGACAACGACATTGTGGATATAAACGACACGATGGATATCCTAGAAGACAGGATATCGAATTTAGAAATGGTCTTTGCTTACCTAAAAAATAAGAAGATGCTTAAAAGAAAGGAAAACAAACCTAACAAAGGTAACAATTAATCTGATGTATCTTGTGGAATTAATATCTTGATTTATTGATGAAGTTGTAGTAATTGTTTCGTTATCACCCCCAAAATTAGACCTTTACTTACCATGTTACTAGTAACTCAAGTTAGAAATAGTTTGTTAACCAAATAATTTCTGTTCACAAAAACACCTTCTTCTGATGATACAGCCGATAAGAACATTGCACAATTTTAAGTTGCATCTAAATCAAAAAGTTTCACCTCCAAGCCAGAAAAGGTTACAACTCATAAAGTTATAACCTAAAAGGTTCAAACAAAACCATTTCCTGCTAAAAGCCCTATTCCAATAAGGAATTTCATACTAGGTCTTGCAGCAGCTCATACATGAGCTTGTATTGGTAACAAAACCTTTGGAACAAGAAAACCAAAAGATGCGATAGTTGTAGATCAAGACAAAAAAGGGGAAAAGGAGGTTTGAACAAGAGGAATTGTTGTTTTAAGTTAACAATAGAAATTTTAAAAGTGACATGTTTGTTTGTGTTTAGCAGTGGTAATTTACCCAACAATGAATATGTTACCTTTAAGGTTTGTTTGATCATACATTGGATGGTTGTTGATCAAATAGTTTATGTTCAATCATCTAATATTTTACTTATGCATCTTATGTCCATTTAAATAATGTTGCTTGTATGTGAATAACTACTTATGAGAACTACTATGGTGAATTTTATTCAACATTGTATACTTTTAAATGTTGAAGTAATATGTTTTGATAAGTCTGAATTTTACAAGTTAATTAGGGTGGTGTCTAAAATAATACTAGTTCAATGTTTTTAAGGATTGGGACCAACAGTGATACTTTATTGGGTAGACTTTGACTTGGGTAAGTGTCATTTGACTTTAAAATTTACCATACTAGAAAAATAGGGATATTGCAAATTTCATCCCTGCAAGTTTGGTGTTAGATTGTCCTCTATTTAATAATGTGTCAAATTTTCCGTATTCCCAAAGTGCTTTTCTCACCCGATTTTGTGTGTTTCCAAAGTGATCTAACACACTATTTCTATTTCATTTTAATAATCCGGAAACAACTACAAAAATCATAACATATCGGCGATGATGTCGCAAATTCGCAGCACACGTGGTCGAGAAAACTTTGCACAACCACATCTAGTCTTTACTAACGACGACCTTTTGACTGAAATATTAATCCGATTACCTATTCTCTGTTTTCATCTCTTTGCAACCGTATCAAAACAATGGCTATAAATTCTCACTTCCGCTGATTTTACACTTAGACGCAGGAAAATACCTAACCTTGATCCTTCTGCTGGTCTTTTTTTAATCACCATAGAAGGTTATTTAAATGTGATTTTGTGTCGTTAGATCCTAGACTTGAGTCAAGAAAATCCTCTATGGATAACTCATTCACTCTTGGCTCCAATAAGGAAGCTAATCATGTCAAGATCTTGCAATCTTACAATGGTTTGCTTCTGTGTAGTGGTTTAGGGTTGTCTGCTTTTGATTACATATATAATCCATGCACTAATATATTTAAAAGGCTTCCGCAACCAGAATACTTGCACGATGATTCACATTTTGACGTAACTGTTGTATTGAGAATGGCCTATGATCCTACAAAATTACTTGACTACAAAGTGATGCAACTTTTTGCACGCACAAATTCTGACCTTGAAATTCAAGTTTACTCTTCCGAGACAGATAATTCGAGCCTACGTCAGGAGCGATTAATCTACTACAATTTTGTTTATTTTTCTAGTGCAATATATTGGAATGATGCCTTCCATTGGTTAGAAACTGAGGATAGGCAGCTTACCCTTTACAAATTCAACATTGATGACCATGAGCATCCAATTATAACAACCATAGAAATTCGTAATGGGTGCATTAGGGAAGGAAATTCTTACAGTCTTTTGGCAGTAGAAAAGGTAGTTATGATCCAATGTTTGAACAAATAGATATACCAGCATATGTAAGGGAGATTGTTTAAGTCGTGTGGGTGTATGCTTCTTGTATGTAGAGACGATATTGACTATAAAGAGTTAACTATATACGAGATGATGAAAGGGTGTTTTGTATGGACGGTTAGGTACGTTGTTAATACCGATGAATTTATGACTTCACTTTACGAACGATGGTTAATTTGGTCCCCTGTTTAGATTATTGGTTTGGGAGAAATGGAAGATGATTCTTTTTTGGTAATCAATTTATCTGAAAAGGTTGTAAAATATAACCTCGTATCAAAGACTATCAGTCAGATCTTTAATATTGGTTCAAATCAAATGGATGATGATTATGAGTTCTTTCCACCTTATAAAGATGCTCATAATCCTTATGATGATATCACAAACATACACAACATAATATAGTTTAGAGAGAGAGACACATCTAGATAGAGAGAGAGACGTGGGGGGAGTGATGTGCGGTTGTCGTAGGACTTCTACACGAGAAGTTTTACAACTCCCTTGGCAGTGCACCTAATCGTTGTAGTGTAGTATAGGCAAGACTCGGTGTTGTTTATCGTTCACTCGAGGAATAGGTTGGGAAGGCTTGATCACGGTCTAACAGAATTCTAGGGGTTGAAGGAAGATTATTTTTGTATTTTTATATTTTATGAAAGCAGGTAAAATCATATATTGGAGAGGTGGTTTGGTTTTAGCTATTTAAACTAAATAATAATCTAAACTAATGGTGATAACAATGAGATAAAAGATTGTGTCTATTTAATCATGTATTACTCCCTAGATTGCTTCTCCTAGTGTTGTTTCCTTGTCACACTTGTGATGATCTACGTAACTATTTCCTAAAGCATGAACGAATTACACAAACCCTGCCGTCTACTTAGTATGCCGCTAGAGCAACGCACATGCAAGGTAGTATGAAGACTATTACACGGTCCCTAAGAGTTTACTAAGTGTATGTGAAATACATTAAAAGTGGATCAACCATATTAGGGGGCAAGGTAGTATGAAGACTGTTACCCGATGGTATCCTTTCTACACAATCACGTTTCCCTAGACATATCAACAGCGATGTAGACAAAAGCTGGTTTTCTAAGACCTAACGTGCACATCCATCACAAGAAGCAACACCACTAAGATCTACATTCTAGGTTTCATACAATCATAAATAAACACAATAGGAGGTTTAGCCAAACATGTTAAAGATAAAGCAAGAGCAATAAATCAAACAACACATAGACATATTGAATGATTAAGTAAACCACACTTGATTAAAACATGAATTGGAAGAGGTACAATAGGGTTTTTAGACCCTAAAATCGTCTCCTACAGCTGCTAAACGAACTAGGGTTCGTACCCTCTTTTTATTCTAAAGTTACACACTCAAAACCATAAATTCGGGTTTGTAAATATAGGAAAAACGACGCGATGACGTCGCGTTTTAGTCGTGACGCCGTCATAAGAAGAATCTTCTAGATCTGCATTTGAGTCGGTGTGGGCTGACGCCGTCTTGAAATATGTGACACCGTCACTTGATGGGTTGTGACGGCGTCGTGTATAGCTTGTGACGCCGTCTTTAGGCTTTGTGAGCACAAATCTTCAAGAGTCTTGGTGTTGGTTCGTAATCTCGTCCGTTTCTTCTCCAAATGAGCCCAAGTCATGTGTAAATCATCCAAATGTCTTCCAAATGAGAAATACCTAAAAAGAAACGATTAAGTACCTATTTTGGGCACAAACCCACGATTTTGAGGGTTAAACGACCCCGAAAAAGTGTATAAAATGACACCTCATCAAATACCCCTACACTTGGGATTTGCTTGTCAGGTAAGGTTGATGAATAATGACAAGTTAATTTCTTACTTCAAGATTGTCATATTATTTTGCTTTGTGCTGAAAACTATTTGTTGATTTGATAGTATGCTAGTTTTTTGACTTTTATGAGTATATAAATGATTTCAACCATTTTTATACAACACACATCTTTTGTAAAATATTATACGTTTATAAAAAGAATATAATTATGTGTGTGTGTTAGAACAATGCAAACACAAGCAAAGTTTAAAAATACATTTCTTTTACTTAATTATCAATGTATTAATACAATCTTTTATTTTGTTTAATCAACCCAAGGTCAAACAACGCAAGATAATGGAAAGATTTAGACATTTTGTTGGAAGATAGTTAATGTGTTGGAAATATTGTAGTGGAACGGGTTTTTTCATTGATCTTAGGACATTATTTTTCCACACACTAAAAATAATTGACAAAACTATTGAACTCTCATCCTAATGGAGTTTACTACAATAAAATGATCTACAAGATGTTTATGTAAACACTTGTAAATATAGTGTTCTATGCTTATATGCAATGCCAAACAATTTTGTCAAACTTATTCGCAAGAAATCTTGTTATTCCGATTAGGCATAATCCGAAATACTTGTAATATACAATAATAGCATGCACGACATGTGTTTAGATATATGAGTAGTCTAGTACAAATAGTAATGATTACTTCAATTAATTATCTTTTAACCATGTTGAAACAAAAAGTAAAAACACCTATTCATTCTAGCATACACATAAGATTATTCGTCGTTGTTTTGTGTAATTTAGATATAACGATGTATACTTAGTTGATTTGATTTGAAATTAAAATTTCATCCATTTCAAAAATTAATTAAGATCTATATTTTGAAAGGACAAATACTATTATTTTTCAAAGATTTATCAATTAGAAATGCCCAATTCAATGGAAATGTAAATTCAAGTTTTACGTTTTTAAAAACAGAACTCAAATTTTGACCACTATGTAGTATTTTGCATTTCTGACTTATTTAATTTAAGAATGAAATCTTGGAAGTTCCTTTAAAAGAAAGTAGACTCAATTATCTTCGAAATGGCGGGTGGCACGACTTCTACGGACTTACGGTTGATTTTATATGATTTTTCGAAGTTTGCCAAAAACTGACGAAACAGACAGGCGGCCCCCATAAAGGTGACGGCCCCCAGATATATTTGGGGGCCGCCCGAACATTTATGGGACCGCCACCAGTGACCCCAAAACACGTTTTTTGTTCAAAATCATTTTGTAACTTAACTGTAGAACATAGGACTTTAAAAAGTTGTTCCAGCACATAAATTTCGTGTTTTAGACATCATTTCTACTCTTACGACTTAGACAAACATAAGTTGACACTTCCAAGTTCTTTTGAGAAAATTTTCCTTCAAGCTAGTATACGAAGTATATTTAATAACAAAACTAGTACGAATCAAACAACAAAACACTTTTCATATTTAATCCCCCTTCATGGGTAATTTGATACATGGATCGTACTCTATTTTAAAAACCATTTGTTTTGAAAACTAGAGCGACGTGGCTTTGATACCAATTGTGGAAACCGTAGAGGGGGTGAATACGTTTCCTTTTAAAAACTTTAAGATCAAAGATTACATCACTCTTCTACCGGCGGTCCCATATATATATGGGGGCCGCCAAGTATATCAGGGGGCCGCCTGATTTATGGGACCGCCACCAGAAGAGGTTTTCGGACTAGATCTTTTGTATCAAATCACCAATCAAGTTTGACGTAATATGAGAAGTATTGATAATGGATTTACAGTAACTAGCACATATTCTACCAATATATCCACACTCACAATGTTTAATACAAAGAGCTACACAACCATGTCTAACACAACATTCACAACGATTCACACAATGCAAGTGTAAAAGTAAAGCGATAAATATAAAGACATAAGTAAAGAGAAAGGTAAAAGGAAATGCAAACCGGACACGGTGATTTATAGTGGTTCGGTCACGAAGCTCCTTTTCGCCCTACTTCACTCCCCGAGTATCCAACTCGAGAGTTACTTCACTAATCAACAAGCTCCCTCTCGGCGGAGAAAACCTTATACCAATGCTTACATTATTTTCTGACACTAAGCTAGATGTCGAGTCCTAATCTTAGCTAGAACCAATCTATCACCTACACTTGTATTTTGAGTACTAAATACTAACCGACACACCATCAACACTTCCATATTTATACATTATCCGGATCTACACAACTACACAAGAATGAAAGGCATGAACTCGATCTATATGTAAAAAATGTTACAAATGGACTAACTAGACTACATAACTTCGGATCTTGAAGATGACCGAAGTTCTTCTCTTGCACATGAGGGAAGGAGGAAAGGATAGAATATTTGATCACATTTAAACAAGATTAACCAAGTTGAATGATCAAAGATTTAGAGAGATTTAGTGAGATCTAGAGAGAGAAAGAACTGAAAGAAAATCATGCAAAAGAGTTATGAAAATAGTTGGAGGTGACCCACTATTTATAGGAGCTGAAAAACAGCTTGTTAGGAAACGGCGGTCCCAGATATATAAGGGGGCCACCAAATAATTAAGGGGGCCGCCGACCGAATTAAGGGACCGCCCCGACAGACGCTCTTGTTTTTGTCTTTTTGTGGTAACAAACTTGTCTAGTGAAAGTGACACTTATTTTAGGGGGAAAATGACTAGATTTTGAAATTCAAAATAATTACCAAATAAAACATTTATTTATAATTCAAAAATAATTGGTCTAAATAATTTTTGAGAAATAGTTTTGTTGTATTTATAAAAATATAAAGTTTAAGACAAAAACTTATTTCTTTGATCATCCTACAAGTTTAATATTGTTTGTACATACCTTATGTGATTTACGTCGGGTGTAAACCAATGTCCATCTTGATGCATACTTGAGACGTCGAGAGATGTTGATACGTGTATGCATTGATGATTTGTGATTACGAGTAACTTGCGCACTTTACGTTACGTATTACAAGTTACATGTTTGTCATCATCAAAACATAAAGAGATCGTATAGATTAAATATCGTAATATTTGCACTAACAATAATAATAATCCGAGACTGATAAAAGTTTACTACATCTGGTCGGTTCGCTGCCGATGTTGTAGCCTTCAAAAAGGTCGAGGAAATCACCAAGGTCGAAATAAGACTCCTGGACCATGTTCGGCTCGCATACTGATGTGGCAGTTGTTTAAAGGACCGAGGTTTAATAATATTTCTATAATAATAATAAGAATAAAGCTAAATTTCGACTCCGGGGTTATCTAAATAAAGCCTACGTCTCTGGACTCGTAGTTGAGTTGTTTCGGATGAAATAAAAAGGATAACCCC
>BQNB010080169.1:0-30010 GCA_026074375.1 Tanacetum coccineum
TTTTTTCTAGTCCATTTCCCCTGGTGCAAAGCAGCCAATTGGCAACACTTTTTCTTGGCTTACTTAAGCTAAGAAGCTTAAGCTTTCTACACTTTTAGGAACCCTATAAGCTCTTTAACAAGCCCTCAAAAGCCCAAACCTTAAGACACCCTCTAGGTGGCTTAACTTTAAGCCAAAAGTAGCTTGTGACTGTTTTTCAAAACAGTCTTAAGCTCAAAAGCTCAATTAGCTTATTTGAGCTTGTGGCTTATTGTGGTTGCTTGTTTCTTATTGCATTAAGCTTATTAGGTTAGTTTAGATAGATTTTTGGGAAATTTAGCTTATTTTGAGCTTTTTAGAGCTTATTTTCAATTCTGCCAAAAATTTCCCCTGGTGCTAGACCACCATTTTCAAGCCCATCTTTCTAGCTCATTTGTTAACTTTAGCATGAGTTCTTGGCTTTTCTAAAGAGCCAATAAGCTCTTTGATAAGCCCCCTTACTTTCAGACCTTAGGATATCCTCTAGGTAGCTTAAAGTTAAGCTCAAAGTAGGCTTATGAACTTTTCTAGTATAGTGTAGGATATAGCTTATTTTTCTTTCCAGCTTATTTTGTGCTTTTTAATGGCTGTTTTTGTGTCCTTAGTTGCTTATTAGGTGTGTGACTTGCCCTAGTTTGCTTATTGTCCTTTCCATTGCTTATTTAGTGCAAGAAAAAGCCACATTATTGCCTAGCAGTACTAACTCTCAAGTTAGTACTGCTGAGTGCTTAAGCCAATTTCTGGCTTATTGAGCTTATATCATTTGCTTATTCTTGTTCCTAGTAGCTAATATTAATTGTGTGTTAAGTTGTGTGTGCTCATTTTCCCATTTTCTTTGCTTATTTGTGCTAACAGTCGCCATAAGCCCTTTTGCCCTTAAGCTTACTGCCACTTTTAAGCCGGATTTCCAGCTTATTTATAAGCAATTTCAAAAAGTTGTAGTTATAAAAATTGTTAAGCTCAAGGAGCTTAACAAGTTTGTGTAAAAAGTTTTGAAAAAAAGGGAGATAAGGGGAAGCCCGGGTGAGCAAGACTCGAACCCGGGCCTCTACCCTCAATACACCCCTTTTGTATAACCAAGCCTTACCGCTGCGCCCTTGGGACTTCTACGTTAGAGTCCCAAGGGGTTTAGTATTTAACCCTTGTTTAGCCTCTTAAGGCTATAAGCTGTTTACAGCTTATTTCGGCTTATTTATAAGCCGAAATTTGGGGTTCTTATTTTTCTTAGGTTAGTTGTAGTGCAAAGTATTTTAGGAAAATTTTTCAGAATTTTTAAAAATAGTTTAGTATTTTTTACAATTTAATTTCGTAAAAAGTTTTAAAAATTCATAAAAAATACAAAAATTATCAAAAAAATATTTTTCTTTTTTAGAAAATTTTCTTTAGTCATAATTTACGTAGGAAAAATAGAAAAACTTTTGTAGGGTAAATTTTTCAAACTTTTGATTTTTAAAGAACGGGTCCCGGGTACGGATTTTGTCTTGACTCGTTTTTGGGTCAAACGACCTCCGTTTTCAGTCTAGTCTTTTTCATTCTTCATTATTAGTCCCCTAGAGTAGTTTAGAAGTAAAAATTTCTTCGTAGGGTTAATTTTGAAGATTTTAGGTTTTTGACCCTTTGTTCGGGATTCCTGCTCTCGTTTTTCAGCTTAATTTCATAATTTTTAGGTTTTTCTTAAACGTTTTTGTTTGTTATTGTTTAACTTAGCTTTCCACACTCTCAAATCAATTCTCTGATTCAAACTCCAATCTTTCGACTGTATCGATTCTCCAGTCCAGCCTCGTTGGGGATAAACGACCCGGGAACATTCTATACTACTTCTCGGTTTCATTGATTGTGTTTTTAGATTATACTTACTATATATATATTAATTATATATTATATATATAAAAGAGGTGTAGTTTAGCACGAATCAATTTTTGGCGCCGTTGCCGGGGAGGCTGTGAAAACGATTATCGTTACGTTTGACAATTTGTGTTTGAATCTGTGAATATTTTCTTCTATAAAAATATAAAAAGTACAAAAATATTTTTCATTTTCTTTTATTAGTATAATTATCATATAAAAACAAAAGAAAAACCAAAAATATAAAAACATTGTCCATAAAAAAGAAATAAAATTCACAAATTGGTAAAAATACCAAAATATAATATTCTCAATTGAGGTATTATCATAATAACTTCCGGTGAACTTGTTGGTTCCCAACTCGAACAAAAGATTTAAAAACTTGCCATTTGTGTCTCTTACAACGTACGGCTCACCTTGAAAAGTTAAACAAACTAAAAAGTGGGTATAAGGAGGGTTGTTCCGAGGAACTACGACCCGAAAGGAGAAATAAGCTTCGCGCTATTCCTACTCCTCCGCTCACCTGTGCGTTTATCTTTTTGAGAGCTACCGTGAAGTAAGTAGATTATTTGGTTGAAGTTGTCCTACCTCATTGTCCATTAAAATACATTGTTAATAAATATTTGAAAAACCAAAAAAAAAAAAAAACCAAAAAATTTAGTGTAAATTTTCTTTTTTATATTTCTATTTTGTGCATGCGCACTCGTTCTCAAGCCCGTAAACGTTGACAACAACAAGTCCGACAGACTTCTGTTGAATCACCAAATCTTAAGAAACCAAATAACAATCCTCCCATAGTTACGATGGCCGATAATCGTACTATGGCGCAATTACTCGAAGCACCCACCGAGGGTATGATAAAAATTAAACTATTAATGAGAAAAATCACTAAAAGTACTAAATGATGCAAGGAATTTAAGAAAAATAAAAGCAAGAGCTCAGCTTATCTAATAAGCTGGGAAACAGATAAATTAAGCTACGGCTTATTTATAGTAAAAGGAAATAAAAAAGGGATAAAAGGGTAATGGAAAGAAAAGATGACGGATGAGCTAATGTAACAAACTGGTTACGTATATGTGTGTGTGAAGGCAAGGTCCTGGGTTCGAGTCCCGGGCCTTGCTGTTTATTATTTTTTATTTTGGAAAAGTTTAAAAACAAACTTGTAGAAAAGCTGAAAATAAGAACTTTTAATAAAAGAAACTTTTTATGAAATTCCCTAAATAAGCTGAAATCAGCTTAAAAGACAGAAAAATGCTAAACTTTTATTTTTAGCTTTTTTATCATAAAACTTAAGAACGATGAAACATGAAGATAAGCTAAAACATAAAGACCTTAAATAAGCTTACTTTAAACTTATCCTAACCTATATAGCTGATTTGAAAAGAATATATGCGCAGATTAATAAGCAATAAGCAGAAAAACACTAATAAACACTTAATACTAAATCTACTACCAAACACAACACAAAGAGCAACTTTGGGCTTAATTTTAGATAAGTAAACGGAACCTTATGAGAATCTAGCTTATACCATTTAAAAGCCTTACCTCTAAACTACTAAAAACAGCTTTTGAAAATCATTTTGAAACTCAAATCAACAAAGAAAAAAGCTGTTGCAGACTGCTAACTATATTTTTGGTTTTTAAAGAAAAGACAATTGCTGATTTTAAAAGCTAAAAACAGATCAGGAAAAGAACTTTTAAGAACAAAATAAGCTGAGACAAATTGAAATTGACCTATAATCTACTTGTATTCTAAAAATTAAGATCTAAAAACAACTATTACCTTCTGGTTTTTAAGATTGAAAAGCTCTATTTATCCTAAATGCTATCTGATGCAGGATGCACACAAGACAATAAAACCAAAAGTGCAGAACTATAATTTTGACTTCTACACTAAATAAACACTAATTTAAGAGTTATGAAAGCAATTTGAACAACTAGACACTACATTAAGCTAGATTACCCTAATAAGCAAAACTATAAACCACAGATCTTAAACCACTACCTAAAAACAGATTTAACCTCTAAGGCCCTTAAAACTTGACATTACAAACTCTAGAATGAAGTTAAAAATCAATGCAAGGGACAAAATAGCCTCTGACAGTATTAACCTAAGTTAATACTGCCTTATGCCAAACACCCCTTTAAAATTGATAAATTCCATATGAACTTATGAAAAACAGATTTAATGATTAAAACTCTAGTACCAGATTTTAAACAGATTATAACAACCTCAATAAACAATTATCAATAAGCAAATAAGCCAGAAACAAAAAGCTAATAACTATGCTACTTATTTTTGGATTTTTAATGATTTTTAAGACAAAATATTAAAAACTAAGATCTAAGCTACTAAACTTGAAAACAGATGATCAAACATATTTAATAAGCACAAATAGACAGAATTAAGCACAAATAAGCAAGTAAATAAGCAGAATAAGCAGATCTTAAGCTATGAAATTAAGGACAGAAAAGATAAATGAGAACTTACAATTGCCTTAGCTTAACAAAGGCTTAATTTGCTCAAAGAGCTGTCAACAAGCTCTAGCTTATCACAAGGATAAGCTAGTAAAGTCCAATAAGCTCTTCCAGATTAAGCTTATCATCCAAGGCTCAAAATCCATATAGCAAAGGTATTAAGCTGATTGTTATAAGTTTAAGTAGATTAGGTTCTTGATTTGAACTCAATCTGAGCTTATAGACTCAGAGAGCTTATAAGGAGATTATGAGAGCTTGTGTAACAGTAGAAAACATCATTTTGAATATAAGAGCTTAATAGAAAAATAGATTATATAAACTTGCACTTTGATTTTATAAACTGAAAACTTGATTACAATACTTTGAAAAGGAAAATTACAAGAGTTTACTAAGAAAATTACATTTAAAAGAAAATTGCAAAAGCTACTTAAGAAAAAGCTAAAAAGGAAAAAATTAAAATTACTTCTTGTGAGTGAGTGTGAGGGGATATTTATAGCCTGAGAATAAAGCTTCTACGAGTCTAGCCCGCTCCTCATCCATTTGATCTTGGCCCTTGACTCTTCCCTTATTATTGGATCCACAATCGTACCCGTAGGATTAGATTTGATCACACGGATTGCCAACGTGGCATTCCATGTGTCAGAGCCTTTGTGTGTTTTTTTTACACTTACTTTAGTGCAAATTCTTTGTCCTTGATGTGTTTCTTGTCAGACCCGCGTGACCTCCTTTGTATAATTGGACCAATAAGGAGCTTTGGGTGACGGTATTCTTTGCACATTGGGACCTTAGCACTTGAATTACTTGGCCACATACTTGATTTGCATTTACCCCTTGTTTTGAGCTAGGTAACTCGTGAAGACGATGAATGAATTATAAAATTTCTTGGCGCCATTTTACCCTTTTATTTATTATTATTTGGTAAATTTGACCGGGGTTATTGGGAGGGTTGACTTGGGCCGGGTATAAGGGTTTTAACCTTGGGCTTTTATAAAAGGATGGGCCGGGTAAATGATTTAAAGGGATAAAGGGTTTAGGTAAATAAGGGTTTTATTTAAGGATCATTTATGAATTTAGGTTAAACATTAGGGGCTGTTTTGGAGATTTGAGAATTTTTGTCTTTATAAGTTTGACCAGAGTTGACTTGTTGACCATAGGTTACCAAGGATTGACTTTTTGACACTTCTTGCTAGAAATCTCCGACTCTTTTGTACTCTTTTCCATTCCCGTGTCCGTGTTTGTCCGGTTTTGGCCGTTTTCTTGAGATTTTTGCTATATCCATACCTACACAATCACAAAGAGAAAATGAGCAATATACAAGTATTTTATGCACAATTTTGGTCTTTTAAGGGTCATTTTTATAAACAAGGATAGTGTTTTCACACATATCAAAATTCTCCAAACTAAGCGATTGCGTGTCCTCATGCAATATTATATGCTTTAAAACCAAATACTTCAAAACTTTCCCAAACTAAATCTTTGAAAAGTACAAAGGGGGGTGAAGAGTTTTTGTGGAGAAAGTTTTTTAAGAAATCACAAGTTTATAAAACACCCCATTTTCCCATTTTTATAAAACTTTTTCATTATTTTTTTTTGAAATTATGTAAGACAAGAATAATTTGACTTAATGTTATTTCATAACTGTTAGGGATCATTAAACAAGATGCATTTTGATCCAAGAATGCCCCAAAAAGGATAAATTCATCGTCCCCAACTTTTCACTTGCTCCAAACTAAGCTTAAAATGAAATCACAGTTAAATATCAGTAAAGATGCTAACACTACTCATATTTTCAACTTGTGAAGTTTTTACTCCCTACATATATTATATCTTAAATGAATGTGATATTTTGAATTTCAACCATGGATTAACTTTTAGAAAGAACTATGCCTCACGATTCACCCAAGAATAAATGTGTATTGAAGGCGAGATCATCCCATGTAGCGACTATTCGTCTCGCAAATCCAACCTTGGCGGTTAAGTGACCAGGCTTTTGACAACCCCACAGAGACTAGTATCGGGAACTCACGGACCTTAGGTTTATAAAACGCTTAGGTCTCCCGTAATGCATACTTTAAAATAGAATATCCCAAAGTTCAAAAGCATATTGAAATTACAAATAGAAATCTATATTATTAATTTAAACTAATATTAATCATTTATGCTATTGTAACCCTCCCCTTTTAGAAAGGCTGCAACATCGGTTTTTGAAGCCCGGCAAATGCATCAATTTTTATCAGTCCTCGGATTTTTATTCTTACTATAGCTTTCTTTAGAAGACTACCATCGTCGGTTGTGAGCCGTCAAGAGGTATAAACTTTTATCAGCCCCATAAGTCTTATTTTATTATTATTATTATATATAAATTTAAATATATATATATAATATATATAATATAATTAATATATATATATTATATATATATATATATATATATATATATATATATATATATATATATATATTGTTTACTTTAATAAGAGAAACTTCTTTTTGAAAAATCAAGTATAATTTGAACAAGACTAAAATTTATGCTATATTTTACAATAAAAATTGTTGATTTAAATTAATCTCCAAAAACAGCACGTATATTAGTCCGATTAAGAGCTTATGGGAGAAAAAAATCACAAATTACATACATGGGCTCTTAAGATTTCCAACTAATCCTTGTTTAGCATCCCACTCATACTTAACTCTATCATTTTTCGTTCTTCGCGAATTTCCACGAACGCTTAGCCTAAAAGTTAAGGAACAAGCTAGAGCTCAACACGCTCGAACGGTCAAAATTTAATTTATTCTACCAGCAGGATAGTCAAAATTTGTAACCAAAACACTTATGTTTTTTTTGAAAATTTATAGAAATTTCCAGATTTTTTTTTTTTTTTTTTTTAAATTTTGTAGGAAAACGGGGTACTAAGAACAACGGCAAAGGTCGGTAAATTCAAATCGAAGATAACTACCCCATACTAAATTAAACGTTGTCCTCAATGTTTTTCCTAGCCTAAGACTCAAACCCCCATACTAAACTCAACAAAGGTCGAATGCATAACTTAAGCCTTAAGAAAGTAACACAAAATCTTAAGCCATTTCTCCAAGTGTGCTAAAAATAAATGTTATCGATAATAATCTTTAGGATAATCGATTCCCAAACATGGCAAGCAAAGGCTAGGAAGCTTGAGTGGACCGAGACAAAACACCGAACACGAGAGTCTTCAGAAAATTCTGGGTCGATCCTGCAAACAATCACAAGTACAAACAACAAGAATCAGACGAGTATAAGCCTCCTCACATCACAAAGAAAAAGAAAATATAAGGATAAGCATGGGGTGCCTCCCACGAAGCGATTTGTTTTTGGTACCCGAGTCACATAGCTTGACTCGATCCTCGAATTTATTCGTCCTTGGAGAAAGTAAATGGAAGAGAAAATCTCAATCGGGCTTTCATTAATGTTTGGATAAACATTTAAGCACATGAAAGTTCTATCCCGATGAGATGCCACCGACTCTAAGTGGAGATGTCAGGGTCAAAAATGGTGTCCTCATTTTTGGTGGAGGAAAGTAAGGGAGAAACCTCAGGGTAAGTGGGATACGGAAGAAAAGTCCGAGTAACAAATGTGAAGGAATCGTCAACTTCAACATTAATCTCACCTCCCCCTGGGTCAAACATTTCATCTTTAATTAACATTGCTTATCACGAGCACTTGGTTCCATGTGAAGGTTATAGTTCATACTCGGAATGGGATCATTGTTAAGCAATTTGTCAATATTATCCTTTCCAAGTCAAATTACTTTCAATACCTATGGTATCGAACCATCTAGTCCGGAAAATATATCGATCTCTTCCCTATTGGAGTCACTATCCTCAACGAGAGTAGTATATGTAGGAAAAGACTCCATCATTGTATGAGAATTTTTTGGCGACCGGGAAGATGAATTACCGCATAGCAACGACATTCGATTGATATAATCCTCCTGCTCTCTAACAATTCCTGGGGGAATCGTGATAAGTTCACCGGTGAACTCATGGTGGAGAGGATCACTTTTTGGGAGAAAAAGTATCATGTTGTGGTTCATGATTGAAAAACACTTCGGGAGAAAGATTATGGGTGGTATCATCACTAAGCAAACTCTCAAGATAGATTACGTCTCCTTCTGAGTCATAATAACCTTCCTCAATATATGTAGGAACTTCGATAGCTAGAAAAGCATCGATCTCATCATTGTCGCCTCCTGGGTCAAAATACTCATCTTTGTTAGAATTAGAGAGAGGTGTGACTAAGAAAGTTGACTTCAAACAAGGTGTAATTCGAGATTGACGTTTAGCTGTTGGCTCCCGAGATTCTTCACTTCCTGCTTATACCAATTCATCTTCGTCATCTTCTTGTGGAGTTAAGCAAACTAGAGCAGTTCGTCGATAAACCTTTTAAAACTATCCTTGTCATGATCATTACCATTTTTAAATTGACTCGTTTAATATGCTATTGAGATGTTTTTGACGTTGCCCATGAGCATGAAAAGTTATTTGTTCATTTCTGTCCCTCAAAACAAGCTCTCATCCGTATACATAAATTAAAGCACGGCTGGTTCTCAAAAAGGATCTCCCAAGTATGAGAGGAACTCGAGGATCGGCTTCAAAATCAACAACAACAAAGTCGATAGGAAAATGGAAATTCCTAACTTTGACAAAAATATCTTCGACGAGTCCTTTAGGACGAGTAATTGATCGGTCCGCTAACTCTAAAGTCATCCGAGTTGGTGTAAGATTAGGTAAAGAAAGCTTTTTCCAAATAGAAAGTGCATAAGATTTATGCTTCGCGCCAGATCGGCCAAGGCGTAACATACATCCCTTACCCTGAAATACATGGAATAAGACACTTGTCCGGGATCTCCCAACTTTTCGGGAAGCTTTTTTGAGGTGGCCGAGCAAGTCCTCGTTCAACGGTATCTTAAGCTTAATTCAAGCAACTTCTCCTTATTCATGAGCAAACTCCTAATCGTAGGTGCAAATATTGGCATCAAAAGTAAAGCACCCCCGAAACTAATGTCGAAGCGTAAAGTCTTTTAAAGATTTGGAAGATCTTCCTCCATTTGATACGAAGCATTTGTCACTGGACTATTGATTACACGTCGAGAAGATGATTATGGAATATTTAGCTTAGGTAAACTCTTTTGAAACATCGGATTCCGAATGGAGTGGTTTTTAGGCAACCGCTTTCGGAACATCGGGTTCCGGAATAGAATGGGGATAACCAGAGGTGGGATTTAAGCGGTACTTCCTTGGAAATTTGTTTGCTCTTTATCCGTTGTCTCCTTGGTTTCTCGTTCCACTACCTTTTTAGGAGAAGATTAGTATAACGAGGTCCCTCGTAAGCAACACCACTTTCAAGAGTGATCGCTTTCTATCTCACCGCAACCTTCGGTTTGGAATGGAATTACTCCGAAAGATAACCCAAGTTTGAGCTTGGTTTTGAAACAATCCACAAATCATGTTTTGCAAATTATTTCGAAAGGTAGTTTGTTGATTCATCATGACGGCTTGTTTAGATTTTATGTTGTTTTGAATCTCATTCTTAAGGTCTCCTTTCAACGAGTTGATTTGATTTTGCATGTTTCTCAACATCTAATCATTATTCCTCTTGTAACTTAAAAAATCATTTGAAATCTCTTGTTGAACTTGATTATTAGGCATTTGAAAAGGTTGGTCTTGAAATCCTTGGTTTTGAAATTTGGAGCATGAAATTAATTTCCCGAAAAATTTATTCCCTTGAACTTGATTCTGATTAAAACCTATTTGACCGACAATAGTTTTGCCGGAGCAAAACCTGGTGGTGCCATTCTTTGATTACAAACACGTTCACAGGGTTAACTTGATTGTAATTACCCTTAGTCCACAAACACTAGCTTGATTGTAATCGGTAGCCGTGACAATTATACCAAGAATGGGCACCGCCACAAGTAACCGCAAATTTCATCAACCGCTTTTAATCCGGAGCGTGAAGATGACAACTTTCAGTAAACACCAACTCGACTAAGGTCGAAAAGTTGAATCCACAATCTTATCAATTCTCTCATCCGTTTTTACTAAAGTACATTCATCCTAGAAGCATTTGATCTATATTCGTGAATACATACTTTTGATTTCATCTCAATTTATGTTTAAAGCCTCTCATCGTTTTACTCAAAAGATTTCCACCTGCCGCGGCATTTAAGGAGTCTTGTTCATTCTCGTTTAAACCGTTATAAAAGGTATCAACTTGAGTTAACTCCGTAAATCCGTGATGGGGACAAGCTCTAAGCAACTCCTTAAATCGTTCCCACGCTTCACTAAAAGTTTCCTCAAATTTTTGTGTAAATCAAGAAATTTCATTCTTTAAGTGAGTGGTTTTCGTGAAGAGTAAAAATTGATTCTCACCAATTTGGTTAACGAATTCTCCAAGTTCAAGATTAAATTTTGGTGGTTCTTTTCCTCATACCAAGTATTAGCGCTCCCTCAAGCCGAAATGGGAAACATCATAAGCTTAATCACATCGTTAGGCACATTCCTAAATCGTAAAGTCGAGGTAATCCTTTTGAAACTATTAATATGAGCATGAGGATTCTCACTCTCACGACCGTAAAACGGGTTAGCTTGAACTAGTTGTAACAAATTCGTTTTAATCTCAAAATGATCGGCATTAATTTCTGGTAAAACAATAGCTTCTCCGTACCCTTCCGTGGGTGCTCGGAGTAGCTCTTCCATTGTACGTTCCGCCATTGGTGCAACGATAGTACGAAGCTCAGGTTCGACTATGTTTGGAGCACGTCCTTTATTTCGACGTCTTGGAATGGTGACGTTTGAATTATTTGGAAAATAGGAATTTCTAGTGCGCATGCACTAAACAAGAGAAATGAGAAATGAAACGAGAAAAGGAAATATTTTTGTTTACCGAATAATCAACAAACTTAGGGTAACTCTCTTAAGTAAAATAAATTTTACAAAAGAGGTGCGCCTTTTTCGTTAGTGACACAAACGGTAAATTTTTTAATCTTTGGTTCGGGAGCTTATTGATGGATAATACCTCAATTGAAGGTATTATTTGTTAGTGTTCTTTTACCAACTTTGTATTTTTTTTATATTCACAAATTAACGAGAAGAATCAAAAAATCCGGAAGAGCAAATATTTTTTTGTCTTTTTGTTTTTTAAACTTTTACTTATACTAAAAAGAAAAGAAAAATATTTTTTTACTTTTTATTATTATTTTTTTTTGTGATTTTCTTAAAAGCGTAACTTTCGAAGACGAAAGGTTCTCCAAATCACGATCAACAAATTACAAACGAAGGACTCTTAATCACAAATCCCCGGCAACGACGCCAAAAATTGATTGTAAGTAATCTATACACGTATAATGATATAAGTATAGAAAATTACCAAACTACCCTTGAGGACAAAGGTAGTTAGAAAAATTCTCACAATTATTTATAATAATACGTATATTAACCGGTAAGTGATTACCGGGTCGTATTCCTCGAAGATTTATGAAATTGAGACCACGTTTGTTGTTTGGACAATGATTTGAATTGGTTCGAATAAGATTTGTTTTCTAAAATCCTAAAAGTGAGCAAATTAAAGGACAATTAAACTAAACTTTAATAACGGAAAATTAAACTTTAACTAAAAACGCAAAACGGGAACCCTAAATGGTGATTAAAAACCCTAAATTTCCAAAATTAAACCTAAAATGAATTTTTCACTTTTAATAGACTCTAATTAACTAAAAAGTAAGTTTAAAGAAAACTAGAACAAAAACGGAGTTGAAATGAGCTTAAAAACACGAAAAATGTGAACGGAAACGAATCCCGTTCTTTAAAAATTGAAATTTTACAATTTTAATCCTACAGAAGCAAAACTAAGTTTCCTAGAAACTATATGATAAAAGAAAATTTTCTAAAAAAGAATTATATTTTTTGATTATTTTTCTATTTTTTATGAATTTTTAAAGGTTTAAACTTAAAAATGATAAAAATTAAACTATTAATGAGAAAAATCTAGAAAAATCACTAAAAGTACTAAATGATGCAAGGATTTTAAGAAAAACAAAAGCAAGAGCTCAGCTTATCTAATAAGCTGGGAAACAGCTAAATTAAGCTACGACTTATTTATAGTAAAAGGAAATGAAAAGGGGATAAAAGGGTAATGGAAAGAAAAGATGACGGATGAGCTAATGTAGCAAACTGGTTAAGTATATGTGTGTGTGAAGGCAAAGTCGTGAGTTCGAGTCCCAGACCTTGCTTTTTTTTATTATTAATTTGGAAAAGTTTAAAAACAAACTTGTAGAAAAGCTGAAAACAACAACTTTTAATAAAAGAAACTTTTTAAGAAATTCCCTAAATAAGCTGGAAATCAGCTTAAAAGACAGAAAAATGCTAAACTTTTTTTTAGCTTTTATATAAAACTTAAGAACTTGAAAACATGAAATAAGCTAAACCTAAAAATTAATTAGCTACTTTTATACTTATCCTAACCTATATAGCTTATTTGAAAGAAGATAAGCACAGATTAATAAGCAATAAGCAGAAAAACACTAATAAGCACTTAATACTAAATCTACTACCAAACAGCCTCAAAGAGCAACTTTGGGCTTAATTTTAGATAAGTAAACGAAACCTTATGAGAATCTAGCTTATACCATTTAAAAGCCTTACCTCTAAACTACTAAAAACAGCTTTTGAAAATCATTTTGAAACTCAAATCAACAAAGAAAAAGCTGTTGCAAACTGCTAACAATATTTTTGGTTTTTAAAGAAAAGACAATTGCTGATTTTAAAAGCTAAAAACAGATTAGGAAAAGAACTTTTAAGAACAAAATAAGCTGAGACAAATTGAAATTGACCTATAATCTACTTGTATTCTAAAAATTAAGATCTAAAAACAACTATTACCTTCAAGTTTTTAAGATTGAAAAGCTCTATTTATCCTAAATGCTATCTGATGCAGGATGCACACAAGATTATAAAACCAAAAGTGCAGAACTATAATTTTGACTTCTACACTAAATAAACACTAATTTAAGAGTTATGAAAGCAATTTGAAAAACCAGACACTACATTAAGCTAGATTACCCTAATAAGCAAAACTATAAACCACAGATCTTAAACCACTACCTAAAAATAGATTTAACATCTAAGGCCCTTAAAACTTGACATTACAAACTCTAGAATGAAGTTAAAAATCAATGCAAGGGACAAAATAGCCTCTGACAGTATTAACCAAAGTTAATACTGCCTTATGCCAAACACCCCTTTAAAATTGATAAATTCTTTATGAACTTATGAAAAATAGATTTAATGATTAAAACTCTAGTACCAGATTTTAAACAGATTATAACAACCTCAATAAACAATTATCAATAAGCAAATAAGCCAGAAACAAAAAGCTAATAACTATGCTACTTATTTTTGGATTTTTAATGATTTTTAAGGCAAAATATTAAAAACTAAGATCTAAGCTACTAAACTTGAAAACAGATGATCAAACATATTTAATAAGCACAAATAGACAGAATTAAGCACAAATAAGCAAGTAAATAAGCAGAATAAGCAGATCTTAAGCTATGAAATTAAGGACAGAAAAGATAAATAAGAACTTACAACTGCCTTAGCTTAACAAAGGCTTATAAATGATCAAGAAGCTAATCTACAGCTCTAGCTTATCACAAGGATAAGCTAGTAAAAGTCCCATAAGCTCTTCCAGGTTAAGCTTATCATCCAAAAGCTTTAGATCCATTAGCATAGGTATTTAACTGATTTTAGATGTTTAAGTAGATTAAAGGACTAATTGAGCTCAAATCTAAGCTTAGAGACTTAGATGAGCTTATGATGAGTTTGTAAGAAGCTTATGAAAAGTGACAGCTTATTAAGTGAGGTTTTATAGAAAAGTGAGCTTGAGAAAAGTAAGTGTGAAACAAGGAAAACTTGATTCTTATTAATGAAAAGCTGAATACAATACTTGAAATCGAAATTACATTAAGCAAAGATTAAACTAAGACATTTTGAAAAGAAAATACAAAATAAGCTGAAAATTCTAAAAACTAGCTCTCCCTTATCACAAGGATGAGGTCTTGTATATATAGCCTGAGAGGAAGCTTCTAGGTTCCCAAATCCGTTAGACGCTCCCTTTGATCATGTCCCTTGATTCTTCCCTTATCATTGGATCCTCAATCGTACCCGTAGGATTAGATTTGATCACACGGATTGCCAACGTGGCATTTCGTGTGTCAGAGCCATTGTGTGTTTTTTTACACTTACTTTAGTGCAAATTCTTTGTCCTTGATGTGTTTCTTGTCAGTCCCGCATGACCTCCATTGTACAAATGGACCAATAAGGAGCTTTGGTGACATATTCTTTTGCCATGTTGGACCTTAACACTTGAATTACTTGGCCACGTCCTCAATTTTTATTTGCCCTTTGATTTTGTCATGAGGTTAAACGGAAGAGACGATGAACAGTAAATGGTAATACATGCCCTTTTTTATTCATTTTTAATCTGTTTGATATATTTGACCGGGACAATGGGTGTTGACTTGGGCTGGGTTTTGGGTTATTTATAAAAGAAATGGGCCACACGTCCTCAATTTCAATTTACCCTTTGATTTTAACGGGAGGTAAAACAAAGAAGGATATGAACAGTAAAAGGGATTCCCGCGCCTTTTTTATTCTTTTTATAACTGATTTTGACTGAGTGGATTTGGGCCCGGGTAAAAAGGGTTTGTTTTGTATGTTGTGGGTTAATATATAAAAGATAATGACCGTTATCTTTTATTAATAAAAAGATAACGGTGTTAGGGTTTAGGGGCTTTTATGAATTATGTTTGAACAATGAGGGACTGTTTTGGTGTTTTTGGGATTTTTGTCTTCATATGGTTGACCAGGGTTGACTTGTTGACCCTTCTTGCTATCAAATCCCTGGCTCTTGTGCACTCTATCCGTTCTCGTGTCCGTGTTTGTCCGGTATTGACCGTTTCCTTGTGTTATTTGCACTATCCGTACCTACACAATCTCAAAGACAAAACAAGCAATATACAAGCATTTTATGCATAATTTTGGTCTTTTAAGGGACATTTTTGATATAAAAAGGATATGTGTTTTCACATATCAAAATTCCCCAAACTAAGCGATTGTGTGTCCTCACGCAATATTATATGCTTTAAAACCAAATACCTCAAAACTTCCCCAAACTAAATCTTTGAAAAGTAGAAAAGATTTTTGTGGAGAGAGATAAGAAATCACAAGTTATAAAACACCCCATTTTCCTATTTTTTTATTTTTTTTAAAACAAGTAAACTTAGAATATTTCGACTTTCATTATTTCCATAATTGTTAGGGATCATAGAATAAGATGCATTTCGATTCGAGAATGCCCCAAAAAGGATAAATTCATCGTTCCCGACTTTACACTTATCCAAACCATAAGAATTAAAAGAATCACAGCTAAATATCAGTAAAGATGCTAACACTACTCATATTTGCAACTTGTGAACTTTTTACTCCCGACATTTATTATATCTTAAGTGAGTGTGCTATTTTGAATTTCAACCATGGATCAACATTTTGCAAAATACTATGCTTCACGTTCTACCCGAGAATAATGAGTTTGAAGGCGAGATCATCCCATGTAGCGACTTTCGTCTCGGCACATCCCAACCTTGCGGTTAAGTGACCAGGTTTTTGACACCCCACAGAGACTAGTATCGGGACTCACGGACCTTAGATTTCAAAAACTCTTAGGTTTCCCGAATATACATAGCTTATAAAATAGAATAGTCAAAGTTCAAAAGCATATTTGAATTTAAAAAAAAAGAAATCTATATAATTTAATATTAGACATTTATGCAATTATAACCCTTGATCTTTTAGAAGGCTGCAACATCGATTGTGAGCCGGCAAGATGCAGCAAACTTTTATCAGTCTCGGATTTTTATTCTTACTATGGGCTTTCTTTAGAAGACTACCACATCGGTTGTGAGCCAGCAAGAGGTAGTAAACTTTTATCAGCCCACAGTTTATGCTTATTATTATATATTTTTTCATTTTTCATTATTTCATATATATATATATATATATATATATATATATATATTTAATATAAAGAAGACTTCTTTTTAAAAAATTCAAGTATAAGTTTGAACTAAGACTAAAATTTTTGCTATATATTACATAAAAATTGTTGATTTAAGTTAAATCTCCAAAAACAGCACGTATATTAATCCGGTTAAGAGCTTATGGGAGAAAAGGTCACAAATTACATACATGAGCTCTTAAGATTTCCAAATAATCTTTGCTTAGCATCCCACTCATACTTAACTCTATCATTTTTCGTTCTTCGCGAATTTCCGCGAACGCTTAGCCTAAAAGTTAAGGAACAAGCTAGAGCTCAACACGCTCGATCGGGTCAAAATTTACTCTTATTCTACCCAGCAAGAAAGTCAAAATTATGACAAAAACACTTATTTTATTTTTGAAAATTTTTAAAATTTTCATTTTTTTTGAAATTTTGGTGGGAAAACGAGGTACGTGAGAACAACGGGCAAAAGTAGGTAAGATTATATCGAAGATATACTACCCCATACTAAAATTAAACATTGTCCTCAATGTTTCCTAGCTAAAAACCCCATACTAGAACTCAAAAAGGTCGAATGCATAACTCAAGCCTGAAGAAAGTATTACAAAAATCTTAAGCCGTTTATCAAGTGTGCTAAAAGATAAATGTTAGTCGATAATAATCTTTAGGATATCGGATTTCCCCAAACTAATGGCAAGCAAAGGCTAGGAAGCTCGAGTGGACCGGGACAAAACACCGAACACGAGAGTCTTCAGAAAATTCTGGATCAATCCTGCAAACAATCACAAGTACAAACAACAACAAGAATCGGAAGAGTACAAGCCTCCTCACATCACAATAGAAATAAGAAAGAAAATAGAAAATGGATAAGCATGGGGTGCCTCCCACGAAGCGCTTTGTTTTTGGTAACCGAGTCACATAGCTTGACTCGATCCCCGAATTTATTCGTCCTTGGAGAAAGTGTGGAGATCTTGGACTACCTTGGGTGGTAAGTCCCCTCCGAAGTAATGCTTCACACGATGACCATTCACCTTAAAGTTTGGACCATCGGGTTGAGATAACTCAATGGTTCCATATGGAAAAACTTTGGTGATGGTGAAAGGTCCTGACCAACGAGTTTTAAGCTTTCCTGAGAATATCTTTAGACGAGAGTTGAAGAGTAAAACTCGATCACCAACATTGAAAATGCGATTTTTGATCTTTGAGTCGTGAAGCTTCTTCGTCCTCTCTTTATAAATCAAAGAATTCTCGTAAGCTTGATCACGAAGCTTATTAAGTTCATTAAGTTAAATCTTACGATGATAACCTGCGGTTTTAAGATCGAAATTCACATGTTTCAAAGCCCAATATGCTTTATGCTCTAACTTGATAGGTAAATGGCAAGACTTTCCGTACACTAACTTGTAAGGCGTACAACCAATTGGTGTCTTAAAAGCAGTACGAAATGCCCACAAAGCGTCGTCTAGTTTGTCGGACCATGAGGCATGGTTTTCTATAACCGTCCTTTCTAGAATACATTTCAAACCTCGATTGGAAACCTCCACTTGACCGCTCGTTTGAGGGTGATAAGCGGTAGCTAGACGATGTGTGACCCCATACTTAGACATCACTTTAACAAATTGACCATTACAAAAATGGGTCCCACGGTCGCTTATAATAGCTCTAGGTGTTCCGAATCGGGCAAAAAGGGATTTCAAAAACTTAACTACAACTCTAGCATCATTTATGGGGAGCACCTTTGCTCCAACCCATTTCGAAAGATAACTAACGGCTACGAGGATGTATTTATTCCCATGTGAAGATGGAAATGATCTCATGAAATCAATACGCCATACATCGAAAATTTCACAAACTTGGATAGCGTTTTGAGGCATCTCATCTCGTTGGGAAATTTGCCTTGTCTCTGACATGTATCACAATATTTGATCATTAAATGGGCATCTCGATATATGGTAGGCCAAAAGAAACCGGCATCAAATACTTTTCGAGCGGTGAGATTGGCACTATGATGGCCCCCGGTGGGTCCTTCATGACAAGCTTTAAGGATTTCATTAGCTTCTTGCACATGCACACATCGTTGAATGATTTGATCCGCACATATACGAAAAAGATAGGGATCGTCCCAGAAATAATGTTTAACATCCTTGAAAAACTTCTTCTTTTGTTGAGTTGACATTCCTTTGATGATAAAATTCCGCGCATGGTAATTTGCATAGTCCGCAAACCATGAGGTACTTCCACTAGATATAACTCCAAGAGTCTCTAAAGGAAAATGTTCATTTATGTCCTTGTTTTCTAACATATCCTTACGAGGATTCTCAAGTCTAGATAAATGATCCGCTGCAAGATTCTCACTTCCTTTTTTTATCACGGATGGTGATATCAAATTCTTGTAGGAGAAGAACCCATCAGAGCAACCTCGGCTTAGCGTCTTGTTTGTTCATAAGGTATTTTAAAGCTGAGTGATCTGTATACACTATGCTTTTAGATAAGACAAGATATGGCCAAAACTTTTCAAAAGCATACACAACGGCAAGCATTTCCTTTTCCGTGGTAGTGTAATGAATTTGAGCTTCTATCATTGTCTTACTAGCATAATGTATAGGCTGAAAGTGCTTTGTCTTTCATTGTCCTAAAACCGCACCAATCGTGAAATCACTTGCATCACACATGAGTTCAAAAGGTAGGTTCCAATTGAGAACAACTAAGATTGGAGCTTCGGTAAGCTTCTTTTTAAGGGTCTGAAAAGAATCAATACAATCCTTAGAAAACACAAACGGTGTTTCTTTCTCAAGAAGGTGAGTTAGTGGTCTAGTTATTTTGGAAAAATCTTGGATAAAACATCGGTAAAATCCTGCATGACCTAAGAAACTCCTAACACCTTTAACGGTTGTCGGGTGAGGGAGCTTAGCGATAACATCGACTTTAGCACGATCGACCTCAATCCCGACTTTGAAATTTTATGCCCTAACACAATTCCTTCTATACACATAAAGTGGCACTTCTCCCAATTAAGAACTAAATTTGTGTCTTCACACCGTTTTAGCATCTTTTCTAAATTGGAGAGGCACAAATCAAAACTATCCCAAAAAATTGAGAAATCATCCATAAACACTTCCATAGTCTTTTTGATCATATCATGGAATATGGCCATCATACACCGTTGAAAAGTACCGGGAGCATTACACAAGCCAAATGGCATGTGATGGTACGCGAAAGTTCCACACGGGCATGTGAAAGTAGTTTTCTCCTAGTCTTGGGGATCTATTGGTATTTGGAAATACCCTAAAAATCCATCTAGAAAACAATAAAACTCATTCCCGGCTAATCTTTCTATCATTTAATCCATAAACGGTAATGGAAAATGATCCTTCCGAGTTGCTTCATTTAATTTCCTATAGTCGATACAAACTCTCCAACCGGTAACTAAACGTGTCAGAATTAATTCATTTTCTTCTTTAGCAACAACGATTATTCCACCTTTCTTGGGAACACAATGCACTGGACTAACCCATGGGCTGTCGGAGATCGGGTAAATCATACCGGCATCAAGAAGTTTTAGGACCTCCTTTTTTATTACCTCGTGAATTTTTGGGTTAACCCGTCTTTAACATTGAACCGTGGGCTTGTAATCATCCTCCATTAAGATTTTGTGTGTACAAAAACGAGGGTCGATACCCTTGATGTCGGTGATTTTCCAAGCAATGGCTCGTTTATGAGATTTAAGCACCTTTAAGAGAGCATCTTTTTCATCATTTTTTTAACCTTTTGCAATAATTACTGGTAACTTGCCGTTTACTTCTAAGTACGCATATTCCAAGTGGTCGGTAATCTTTTACTCACTATAGATTCCGGAGGCTCTTCAATTGAAGATTTTGCCTCGGTCACTTCACTTTGTTTAAGGTCCATCGGAGGAAGTTGAACGGATCGTTTATTTAAACAATTTTTTCGATCAAACAATATTTCCTTCGCCTCTTTTTTCCCCTGTTCGCAGTACGGCAAGGATTCAATTTCCGGTGAAATCGAATCATCTTTAAGATAAGCTTCGATTTCTTCCAAAATGAATTCAGAAGTAAATGGCTCACACGTCAGGGTGGGATTGCCATCCGAAGAATTAGAAAATCCTAAAAATTCTGAAGCATACTCCTCACAAACTGCATCAATGATGTCAATTCAGTTTACCGACTTGTCATTTGTAGAGGAGTGTCTCGTGGTTTGATCTAGATTAAAAGTGACGGCTTCGTTATCAAACCGAAGGGTTATTTCTTCTCCATAAACATCAATTAAAGCACGATCGGTCCTCAAAAAGGATCTCCCAAGTATGAGAGGCACTCTAGGATCCGCTTTGAAATCGACAACAACAAAGTCGGTAGGAAAGTGGAACTTCCCAACTTTGACAAAAACATCTTCGGCGAGTCCTTTAGGATAAGTAATCGATCGGTCTGCTAACTCTAAAGTCATCCGAGTTGGTGTAAGATCAGGTAAAGAAAGCTTTTTCCAAATAGAAAGGGGCATAAGATTTATGCTCGCGCCAAGATCGGCCAAGGCGTGACATACATCCATTCCTGGAAAATAACATGGAATAAGAAACTTGCCGGGATCTCCAAGCTTTTCGGGAAGCTTTTTGAGGAGCATCGCCAAGCAATTCTTGTTCAACGGTATCTTAGCTAACTCAAGCAACTTTTCCTTATTCATGAGCAAACTCTTAATCGTAGCAGCAAATCTTGGCATCAAAATTAAAGCATCCGCGAAACTAATGTCGAAGCGTAAATCTTGAAAGATTTGGAAGATCTTCTCCACTTGATTTGAAGCTTTGTCACAGAACTTTTGATCATCACGTCGTGAAGGATATGGTTTATTTGGACTTATGGTAATAACTCTTCGGAAAGCACGGGAAAGTAAATTTTTACTAAAAATACAAATTGGGGATCCTAAACGGGACCTAAAAACTCTAAATTATCAAAATTTAGCCTAAAATGATCTTTTTGGTTTTTGAAACACCCCATTTGCTCCTTATCCGTTGTCTCCTCGGTTTCTTGTTCCACTACCTTTTTAGGAGAAGGATTAGTAGGAATCGAGGGTTTCTCGTAAGCAACACCACTTCGAGTAGTGATCGCTTTCATCTCACCCTTTGGGTTTGGAATGGTATTACTCGGAAGAGTACCCGAAGTTGAAGCTTGGTTTTGAAACAATCCACATATCATGTTTTGCAAATTATTTTGAAAGGTAGTTTGTTGATTCATCATGACGGCTTGTTGAGATTTTATCGTGTTTTGAATTTCATTCTTAAGGTCTCTTTTCAACGAGTTAATTTGATTTTGCATGTTTCTCAACATTTGATCGTTATTTCTCTTGTAACTCGAAAAATCATTTGAAATCTCTTGTTGAACTTGATTATTAGGCACTTGAAAAGGTTGGTTTTGAAATCCTTGGTTTTGAAAATTCGAAGCATGATTATTTTGAGCTTGAAAACCTTGATTTCCATGAAAATTATTTCCCCAATTAAAATTATTCCCTTGACCTTGATTTTGATTAAACCTATTTTGTCCATTGTTTTGCACCGGAGCAAAACCTGGTGGTGCCATTTGATTACTAACTCAGTTTGGTGGGTTAACTTGATTGTAAGTACCCGTAGTCGCACAAACACTAGCCTGATTGTTATCGGTAGTCGGACAATTATACCAAGAATGGGCACCACCACAAGTAACGCAAGTTTCCTCAACCGCTTTAACCGGAGCGGGAGTGACAAATTTTCTAGAAACAATCTCAACTAAGGTCGAAAGTTGGTCTGCAAGCTTATCAATTCTCTCATCCGTCTTACTATCACTTTCCCTGGAAGTCGTATTCATCCTAGAAGCATTTGGTTTGTTTCATGAATAACGCACTTTTGATTTGTTCTCAATTATATTCAAAGCTTCTCTAGTTGTCTTACTCAAAAGATTTCCACCTGCCGCGGCATTTAAGGAGTCTTGATCGTTGTCGTTTAAACCGTTATAAAAGGTAACAACTTAAGTTAACTCTGTAAATCCATGGTGAGGACAAGCTCTAAGCATTTCCTTAAATCATTCCCACGCTTCATGTAGGATCCCGATTAACACATACACTTCATATAACAATCACGAATCTTAGATCAAGAAGAGAGAAAGAGAGTTGATTTCTATAGAGAGAAACTAGTGAGAGAGTTGAGAGAGAATTAGAGAAAAAGAGAAAATGAAATATTATAAAATGAAATCAACTAACTTTTCCTAGGTGGAAAAGTTACTTATATACCCCGACACATAAAGTGACGTTCAGGATATTTGACTAGGACCCGGGCTCGGGTTTTGCTTGGGATTAGACCCAAAACATGTACAATATTAGATTAACTATCGAGCTCGATTCCCGATACTTTCCTATTACAACATTAACTAATTGATTGACCGAGACTAACATACATAATGGACGAACTTCATGTTTGACTCAATATTTTGAGGCTAACAATCTCCCCCGAAGTGAGTTCATTGATGACACTCCTTTATGAGATCAATGAGATTGCTTTTGTCGTTAAGCTCATGTGGTCTTGGTCTTTCTCTTTGTTCTTAGTTGTAGGTTTGTTCCTTCATGCTTTGTGATCTTGACTTTGAGCCTTTGTCATTGTCTTCATCGTCTTTGCCATCTTGCGATCTTGTGTCTTTGACCAACATTCTCATACTATGCCTCATCTTGAAAGCTTCAAATCAGAGTTAGCGGAAGTCTTTGTCTTTAAATCTTGAGCTTTCATGATAGATTGTCTTTGTAGAATGAGCATGAACATGTGGTTAAGTCTCAACATCTAGTAATCTAATGCCATCTTGTGCACCTTGTGAAGAAGAAAAAATATAACAGAGTTTGCCGGAGCATTTTGACACCTTATGAGTTCTTACATAACTTCATAACAAGTGTAGGTCGTGTCTGAGCATTAGGTTATGAACTTGACTCTGCTGGTACAGGGTATTTCCATCTCCATCTTTAAATGTTCCTGTAATAAAACAGTTAGCAATAAAGAGAAAATTAATTTGAAAAATCAATTGATGTGATAATTATGAAAGTTTTTGTAACACATCGAGAGTTTTGATTGTTTGTCAAATGTTCAATAACCTCAATCCTATACTTGGAACAAGTCGAATTCATGTAGAGTCCGCAACCCCAATCGATTCTTTCCAGATTGACACAAGTTTGATTCTTATAGAATCGCTCAAGTCACCTACCTAGAGCTTGTTTGATTTTGGCTCTAGCAGGATTTCCATCTTCATTGTGAATACCTTCGTATCACTTGGATGTTCTGCCAATATCACAAGGATAATGCGTAGGACTCTATATATAACCTTGTTTCCACAGTGTGTGAGAGACAAGATAATTGGAAATGTTACTAATGAATAACTGAAGAAACTCTTTGCGCTAGACTCGAAATACGGACTTGATTTTAGTAATTAGAGGTTGGAGCTGACTGCCACCCTTTCAATACCGACTAACTCAGAGTGAGTGAGTGAGTAGATTACATGTTTAGTCTCTGTGACACATTGGGAAGGGTTGTGCATTGCATCACTGGGTCCATGATGTCGTTTTCAATGTCAGCAATCAACTTATGATTCTGATAGCATATGTATTGACCTAGTGTAGAAATCGTTTTAGCTTATCTAGGATAGTTTTATAGATAATACTGAACACGCAGCGGAATAATAAGAAAGCAATATTATCAAACAAGGTTTTCTTCATTGAACGTTTCCCTATTACCCCAACTATAACTTGGGGCTACACCAACTACTATGGTGTACTAACTAACTAACTAACTAACTATGGTGTACACACACACACACACCTTTACTATTCGACTCTCATCAGTCGATGTTTCTATGGATGGATCATCAAACTATTCACCCTACCTCTCTTTATATACTAGAGAGGCTAGGGTTTACAAGAAAACCTTAGTTAAACATATCATAATGTTGATTTTGTAACTTCCAATCATCATTAATGTTTTAGTCAAAGTCCAACTTATCATATTAATGTTGATTTTATAACTTCCAATCAACATTAATGTTTTAGTCAAAGTCCAACATATCATATTAAGTCCTTCTTGTTTCATTTATCTTCATATAAGCATATTTAGTTTTGTAATCATCAAATCTGAGATCCCAACAATCTTCCCTTATTTGATATTACAAAACAATCTCCATGTATGAAACAATCTTCAATGCTTCCCCTTGACTTAAGATCTTCTTGAACATGTCACCACACATAATAAGCTGCAAATCATATCTCTGTAGTCTTCTTCCCCTTTTTGTAATCATCCAATAGGGGTCTTTTATAGATATGCAACTTGGATCATAACAGCTATAAACCATATACTACAACAACTAATCCAGCCTTCCAATACTCAAAATACCCTCCATGAAGCATAATACGAAAAATGACTTTGAGCAGTAGAAATATAAACTAGCAGTAGTAATAAAGATTAGCAGTAGTAATGAAACACTTCCCCTCAAGTGGTGCATGTAGATGGTTAAACATTTAATCAATAAGCTTCCCCTGAAACCCATATGTTTACCATCTCTTGAATCTCGAACTCTGTAGGCTCTATGTAGTGATTACTGATGAAGAAAACTGAGTATAACGAATTTGATGAAGAAGTTGAATCTCCCAAACTTGTGTCTTATGTCTTGCACTATCCACGTGACGTCGAACTTATAAATATAAGTAGACCGCAACCTCTTGACAAAAACCTCATCTTCTATGAGACACATACTAAGTGATAGCAAATGTGAGCATTGAGCACCATAAGAAAAATCACACACTTTTGCTAGATTTTGACAAGTCTTCGTCACACCATTTAAGCACGAACAAGTTATCTTAAAAGCCAACCATAACTTTAAGATATGATAAGACACGCACTTGTAAAACCCAACTACAACATCAAATAAGCAATAATCAACTGTCTTCGTAATCACATCTTCAAATAATCTCCAATCCGAGCCATAAAATCAATAAGAATAAACTGTTGTTAGAAACAGTTCTATCCGAGATCTAAAACTGTGAACCATCCAATATCTTTTAAGGCATGCAGTACAAACTGAATATGTTGGATAGAACTAACAGTATAAACTCTCATTGAGCGGTACTAAATTCTTCCTTGGGCAGCATTAATACACAAACAGTATTAACATTTAATTTAGGCTCAAGCAGTTGTAGCAATTAATAATAGCACAACGTATATAATGATACTTCATTGTCAGTACTTAATACTTCAATACTTGTGACAGTACTAACATAATAAACTCGAACCTAAGCTGCACAAAGTATATATAACGAGCCCAATAGCAGCTTCATATCTAAAACCCAATGAGACCAATGAAATTCATAAGCAGCATTAACCATGAACAACATCTGCTTTCAACTTGAGCCTAAACAGTATCATGCATGCCCATGCTTTCTTTCTTCATATAAGCAGCACTATTAACAATCACTTGCTCGAACAGTATTAAATCACTTATAACAGTACTAATCTTGTCGAGCAGCACTTAAAAACCCACGTGTCATAGGGCCCATACAGCTTTAAATCCGATCATGAACCATACAGTTGCTGTTTATATCATTCTCATCTTCCACACAATCAACAATTCATGCATTAATCACAAATACAAAAAATACACTGTCCATCAAACCCTAAATATGAATCAGGGTCTACGACTGCTGTCACAAATCATCTCGTAGACATAACCACTTCTTCGGATATATAGATGCAGTATTAATCACACGTTAGCAGTACTAATGAAGACCATGGCAGTACTAACTTATATTCGAACAATACTAACCATGTCTACAAGCAGCACTAACGTCACAAATCTATAATAGCACATCTGTGTTGAGCAGTATTAAACGTGATGGCAGCACTAACCTTCGTTGAACATAAACGAGCAACAATAAAATCATCCTTGTGCAACTTGCTGTTACAACTTCTTGTAATATCATAAATCTTCTTCTCTTATATCCCTTAAAACATGAACATAACCATACGCATGATGTACAATATCTAAGATTTGCATCTTTACTAGCAAACGAGACAACAACAGCAGTAAAAAATAAAGATTCGACACCAGTAATCGTGCTACTAGGGTTCATCATCACCCATGTGGGTAACTAACTAGAACTAGTAATATTATAAATGAAGAACCATATTAGGGTTTTATCGCCACAACAAATCAAAGTCTTTGTTATTTTGTGCTTCTACTCATAACTTCTCAATCTTTTCTTTTAACCACAACGAGAAAAAATTCTTGAGAGTAAGAAATCCAACGAGATCAATAACAAGAAAATCATATAGCCAAAAACCCTTGGATTAGGATTTCCTTGATCTCGGTTTAATAATATAAATCTTGCATCAAAATAACAAATCGAAACCCAAAAAATAATAATAATAACGCTTACTAATTGTATTGCATACCAAGAATAGGTAAAGAGAACAATCATAAACGTCATTATTCCATCTTGACTTCAAAAACCCTTGAAAACTTAACCACAATGATTTCTTGAAAATTAGGGTTTATGGGTTTCTTCAAAAACCTTGTATGATCCTAGATATCAAGAGCAACCTGCTCTGATACCAATTGATAAGATCGTTTATAGCTCAAGATTGATTAGATCTTATATATCTAGGATGAACAATAACAATGATTGATAACACGCAGCGGAATAATAAAGAACACAATCAAAGTTATCACAAGGTTTTCTTTATTGAACGTTTCCCTATTACCCCAACTATAATTTGGGGCTACACCAACTAACTATGGTGTACTATTCGACTCTCATCAGTCGACTATACTATGTAACTATCTAGACTCTTATTGGGAGAGCTCTAGTTTTCTATGGATCTACTAAACCTATGTCTATGATCTCTTTATATAGGAAGAGATCAAGACTTACAAAGAAAACTAATTCCAGTCAACAATTGTATTAAATACTTAGTCAATGTATTTAATATGGTTGACTAAATAATCAGGAAACTAAATCAGCATTAATCTTTAAGTTGTAATTAATCTTCAATCCGCATTAATCGTTGTTTGACTGCATTAAATGAGATCTTCAATCCGCATTAATCATTGTTTAAATGAGAAGATAACTACTGTTTGACTTCAAGTCTTCTAGAATCCCATAATGCTGAATTAGTCCTTCTTGTTTCGTTCTTTTGTTCTTTTGTCTCATCAAATCTGTACCCAACACCAAGTTCTAAAGTCTACAACATCACCGACACACTCATATTTTGTAGAATTTTGGTAAACATTTAGAAACGAATAAGGTTAAATCCTCACAATATCTAACAAGGGTTATTGTGTGTGGGTTATGTATCAAGTAATTTCACAAAAGTATGCTTGAAAATTTTTAAATTTGAGTATAATTTAAGCATTTTAGTGTGAAAAATAGGACAAGTAAACATTTTAATTCCCACCCCCCCACTTGAATTATACAACGTCCTCGTTGTATATATATAAAACATTAAATACGGGAATTAAAAAGAATTAGAATGAGAAACTCCCATGATATTTTCTCGGTAGATTCTCCATTTTGATTTTATTAGCAAGATTGTGTTGAACAGCCGCCTTGGAGTTTCGAGACTCCAATACTTCAAGATCTCCATATTTGTAAATTCTCCACCAATATTCGTCGATATTTCTTTCACGAGGTCCTGTGTAAATTCTCAGAAAACAAATGCAATTCTATCTTCGTGTATTCGTTTGGTTAGACCTAAAACTATACAGGAAGTCGATACGCCGTATCCATACCCCAGGATACGCCGTATTGATACATGTGTCGAATACGCTGTATTCATTTAATGAATACGTCGTATAGACTATGCTGAAAATAAAGACTGGATAACGTCCAGAAGGTCAATACGCCGTATCCATGGGGTTTGGATACGCCGTATAGAAAATCTGGGAAGACAGACTTGATAAAAATTGAAAATACATTCTAGGTTGTCTCCTGGCAAGCACTTTTGTTTACAGAAAAGTCTTTAAGTTAGACTTTCCCCAATTTAATCCCATCCTTATAAAACAATTTAGGGTCGAACGGGATGCCAAATGGCACATATAAATTCTTAATAAGATTTAATAGCATCCCGTTGATAATATAATTACAAGTCATGATATTAAAATTTAATTCCTTGAAAAAAATTTTAGTTTTGAAAAATTTATTAGATGTATCATGTCTTGTTTCCAAAAGCTTATTTGACCCATGTGCATAGGCACCATCATCGGTATATATTACATTAGGTAATGGTTTGACAGATAAATCCCCTAAAGAGTGTTCAATATCGATTTTATCATCATCATTGTCCTCATTCGATTTTGAATCATCGGGATAAATTACGTTAAAAAAATAGATCATTAAAGTATAAAATATTTTGTTCCTCTTCATCACATTCGGACAATGATGTTTCATCTTTCAAATTAAATTCATCGATATGTTGAGGACTTACAGTAGGTTCAGTTAAGAAATCTGATTTAAACGTTAGAGCATCATTGTAAACAATGGCTGGAAATTCCTGTTAATACAAATAATGTCTAAAAACGTTATTTATATTTTTCGACCTCTCAATGTTTTGATAATAACAAAATGTAAAAACGTTTACGATAAAATTAAACGTTTACACATTATTAATCGTAAAATTCTATTTCTAAGATTAGTAATCACTTAATGTATGAACAAACAAATCATTAAGCATGATTAGTGATCAAGAAAATATTTTTATCTTATCCATTACATTTTTATAAAAGATTTTCACAAAATTAATTATACAAAATTTTTTCTAATTAAAAGAAAAGTTTTATTAAAAACTTAAAATTTAAAATTCAAAATTTCCCCCTAAAACAGAAGCTTCTATACCAGATACAACATTCCCCACAAAAAGATAAAAAGGGAGCGAAGTCTACCTGGCGGCCCCCTTATATATCTGGGACCGCCGACACCGCCGCCAGTTACCGTTGGATTTTCCTGCCTATAAATACTGCTTCATCTCTTGCTGAAAATCAGACCTATTTGCACGAATTTTCTCACACTTCTTTCTCTCTCTAAAAACCTTCTTTCTCTTACTAAATATCTTGATCACTAACATCTCTTAATCTTGTTTCAAGTGATCTAATCTCTTCTTCTCATCTCTTCCCTCTCATTCAAGTGCAAAAGAAGAACACTCGTATTCACCAAGAAACAAAGTGTTGATTAGTGATCTCTCCTCTTTTCTTATAAGTACCAAATCTCTATTGTAATTATCTTGTGTATTTGTGTGATTCGAATAGTGTGTAAATCCGATAGTGTAGATCTAGTGATTGTGTATTGATTGTGAAGTGGTAGATTGGTTCTAGCTATAACACCTCGTGTTTTAGGACAATGTACGACGTTAATAAAGTCAACATTTATTTTTAGTATTGTACGCGTTCATTTTTAATGGAAATCGTTATGTTAAATCGCGTAAGCTAAAAATGATCACTTAACTAAACGGGCATCAAACAATTTATTGTTTACATCAAACAAGGGTTAAGCAATTATATAAATAATAATTACTAA
>BQNB010080170.1:0-12079 GCA_026074375.1 Tanacetum coccineum
AATCTTCGTGGTCTAAATGACCTATAACATATACTTTACGGGGTTTACCAAACATCTTGTTTTGACCCGTTTACATGTACTTTATCACACATCTAAAACTAATGACTTTGACCCGCTTTAACTTCCACAACCATGCATTTACAACCATAACAAGACTACTATGACACTTTATACTTTCATAATACTTTAACTCGACACTTGGGGGTTCAACATTGATTGAGCTTGGTATCTAGTACTAAGCTCCTACGCACATCCTCATCTACTTCCAATCATTACTTCCGTATCTTGGACCCTTCTTTTCAAGGCCTTACCTTCTTCACTTGAACATATAAAACATTTCAACTATAACATGTAAGCTTTCGCATAGTAAGTAAAATGAGTAATAACATGGCATTATACATCATTCATCTATATAAGAATCCCATTCATCCAACTTCTAGTCCAAGGGACTAAATCATACCATTGCTTATAATAAGCACTCAAACCATGAACATTCACATAATAACACAAAATATCATTACTTTAACCATCTCAATAACAACTCACTTAGTATTCACATACCTTAACTAGTTCCATACTAATCTAACATATACTTGGCTAGTTATGCCAAACTAGCTCCTTATTCTTCTTAATCCAAACATCATAAACTCAAACATCCTATACCATAACACCATCATACACATAACACATATATATCAAAACTCAATATAACAACATGTTATAATCAATTTACTTACCTCATATCCAAGCTAATAAGATCAAGAATGTCATTATCATCAATCCTTGATTCCTTCTCAATTATCATTACAAATACCTATTGTCACATAAATACAATACCATCATCAAGGGTTTACACAACTTATTAATCATCACTATATCTAATCATCATACGATCATATCTTGATCATATAATGAAAACCCCTAAATTACTAATTTTATTCAATAATACTTATCACATAATTACAATCATCTCATTGGTTTACTTAGAAATACCTTTTACCCAAAACCCCCCTAAATTGGGTATATGAACCTTAACTCATAATTGAAGAAATTAACTAAGATTAACCATACTTACTTGATGGGAAACATCACTAGTGATTTATTACTTGAATCTAAACACTAATCCTTCTTTAATTGATCATCAAAGCCTCATGGTTTTTCTCATTTCTCTTTCTTGGGTTGACACACACAAGACACCACAACACACTCCTGGAAACATTTAGAAGAACATGGGATTTCCTAGGATTATCTATATATTAGTTACTAGTTTAGTCTTATGACACAATAGGTCCCTTAAGTCTTATTCTCTATTATTTGTGACACATAGATCTTTCTAAAACCATTTACATAATGTTAATAACTTATACATTTGACTTTAGGTTTGACTATCGGGTTGACTAACCAATCACATAACGCATTCAACTTATAAAGTCACAGTCAAACCTACCCAATGGCCTTCTCGTAATTAAATACTTAAAAACAGGTTTTAAGGTGTTACAGTATGGATGGTTATCCTTACGATACACTCGTAACAACTATACAGTTAAACGTACGCGAGCCTATGAAAGTATTATTGGTTTGGGTGACTCGCCAAAAAGTCTTCAGCAAAAAAAAACACAAGTGGGACATGGAAAACGCTTGTGTTGATACAACCTTCAACACCCGACAATATTAGAACAAGTGGGACACGGAAAAAGCTCCCACGTTGCTCTAAAAAGAAATGCAATCATCTCTTATTCCATTTCCTACATAGTTTGGGAAGTACACCGAGGAATGAGAGATTTAGTCTCTCTTCTACCTTGAGATATCCAGACCGCGTAGTCAACGTGACCCTTTGTCGTCTTCTTGTTTGGTTGTTTTGTATAGTTTGTATATATGGCAATAAAATCTATTCTGCTTTAAAAAAAATCTTATGTGCGGGTATAATTTCTATGAAGTTTCATACTCCAAAAGTTTCTACGAAGCTTCGTACTTATATATCATTGGTTTAAAATTGTGATCACGCATTTATTAAGTGAAGATTTATTTTTCCTGTCTCTCATTGATCACCCAAAAAGGGGTATTTATACAAGAAGTTTAGCTTATACTCTAAGCCACTTAATTCTAGAATCATGATAAATAAAGTAACTAAATAATAGACTAATATCAAATCCCAAAATATAAGATTCGATATGCCTTCGCATAAATAAGGTAACTAAATAATAGACTAATATCAAATCCCATATTATAAGATTTGATATATCTTCACTTAATCCCCCCCCTCAAGTGGGCAGGTGAAGATCTTGAACACCCAACTTGTAAAGTGGATAATCAAATTGTGCTTTTCCAAGAGCCTTAGTGAAAAAATCTGCAACTTTTTCTTTTGTGTGTACATGTCGAGCATCAAGGTTACCAGAAACAAGTTCATCACGAATGTACTGACAATCCACCTCGATATGTTTTGTCCGTTCATGAAAAACTAGATTGCGCGAAATATGCAACGCGGCCTGACTGTCATAATAAAGTAACATCGGTTGTGGATGATGTATACCAAAACTCTTTAAAAGTCCTTTTAACCATTTTAATTCACCAGTTGTTAAAGCCATCGACCAATATTCAGCCTCAGTGGAAGAGCGTGAAACAGTATGTTGTTTCTTTATTTTCCATGAAATTGGTGAATCCCCGAGATAAACCAACCATCCTGTTAGCGATCGCCTTGTCAAGGACAACCTGCCCAATCAGCGTCACACCACACGCGTAGTTGTAAGTCACATTTATTTTTTCAAAATTATACCTTGTCCTAGGCTCCCTTTTAAATACTGAACAACCCTTATTGCCGCCTCCCAGTGCTCGATTTAAGGATTTTGCATAAATTGTGAGAGGATGTACACACTGTATGCAAGATCTGGTCTTGTAAAGCATAAATATATGAGACGGCCCACTAACCTTCAATATTGTTTAGGATCTTCAAATAGACGTCCTTGAGCCAATCCCAAGTGATGATTTTGCTCCATTGGGATATTTGTTGGTTTAGCCCCAAGTAGCCCAACTTCAAAAATTATGTCTAAAGCATATTTTTGCTGACATAAAAATATCCCCACTTTTGCACGAGCGACTTTAATACCAAGAAAGTATTTTAGATTGCCTAAATCCTTCATGTGAAAACAATTACTTAGATAAGTTTTGAATTGTGTGTTAGCTTCATGATCATTTCCGGATATAATCAAATCATCCACATACACGAGGACATTAAGTTGAACCTCGTTTTGTTGTAGAGTAAAAAGAGAATAATCCGAGTATGATTGAACAAAGCCATATTTTTTAAGTACCGATGACAACTTCGAAAACTAACAACGCGGGGCTTGTCGAAGTCCATACAATGACTTACGAAGTTTGCATGCTTCCCAAGGTTGACCTTTATGCAAACCAGTGGTAATTTCATAAATACTTCTTCTTCAAGATCTCCATGTAAGAACGCATTATGCACGTTCATCTGATGAAGTTCCCATTGCTTAGCTGCCGCAATTGCTAAGAAAACTTGGACAGTCACCATGTTCGCGACCGGCACGAATGTTTCACTATAATCGACTCTAGCCACTTGATGATTACCGAGAATCACGAGTCGGGCTTTGAATCTTTCAATAGTCCCATCTGATTTGTAGTTTATTTTAAACACCCACTTGCACCCAAGAGCTTTCTTGTTTGGTGGAAGTTTCTCAATCGTCTAGGTGTTGTTTTGTTCCAGTGCCTCAAGTTCACTATCCATCGCAGATCTCCAACTCTTATCTTTGATTGCTTCATAATGCATTTCTTTTTCAATAGCCTCAAGAAAAGTTTGATGACAAGATGAAAATTTATCACAGTTTACATAATGAGCTATAGGAAATGGAGTACCTGAGGATCGAGATTGAGCAAGCGGTGTAGAACGGGATGGACTCTTTTTCTTGACTGTATTTGTGACATAATCACAGAGACGAATTGATGTTTCTCACTTACGGTGCCCTCTCCCTAAATTGTCTTCTTGAATTTGTTCCTTAACATTTACTGATTATGGTGATGATGATGTGTCATCATATTTCACTATTTGATTATCATGAACCGTGTTTTCCTCATTTACTAGTCCATTACCCCTATCTTGGGAAGGGGGCTCTTCATGTAGCCCAGTGTCATTATATTCATTATCATTGACACTTGGGACTATAGGTTCTGTATCATAGAGAAATATATGTTCCAAAAAATCAACATCACATGACATAAAAAATTCCAACTTTTCTAAGTCAAATAACCTCCAACCTTTTTGCCCATACGGATATCCGACAAAAACACATTTTTGACTAAGACTTGCAAACTTGTCCCTAGTTTTTGTATGTGCGTAACACAAAAAACCAAAAGTACGCAAGTGATTATATGGTGGTTCTACATTGTGAAGAACTGTGTATGAAGTTTTCCATTTTAAGATAGGGGAAGGAGTACGGTTAATAAGATAGGCGGCAGTCAAAATACACTCGCCCCAGAAATCAATAGGAAGAGAACTTTGGAATCTTAGTGGACGAGCAACATTTAAGATATGTCGATGTTTTCGTTCAACTCGACCATTTTGTTGAGGTGTACTCACACACGATGTTTGAAATATGATCCCTTCATCAAGAAAATATCGTTTCATACAAGTAAATTCGGTTCCATTATCACTTCGAACAATTTTAACATGTTTGTTAAATTGTCTTTTAACCATGGCTAAAAACATCTTCATCCTTTCAAAAACTTCAGACTTGTGTACAAGCAAATACACCCAAACAAAGCGAGAAAAATCATCAACAATTGTTAAGTTATAGGATGCACCACAAGACGAGGTTGTCAAATCTTCACTCAATAAAAAACACTTAAAAGTTTCACCCAAACCATGAAAATAATTCAAAAGTATTAATGTCACATACAAAGCGCGTCTTTTAGAAAGGTGGAAAACATGAGTCGGTTCCAATAATGGGTTGTATATTCCTAGTGGATCAAACAGATTGGGTTGTACCACTCATGTCATTATTCTGTTATTATAAAATTTTATTGAACATGATAGTAAAAACTATATTATAAAACATAAAATTATCAAAAAGGTTTAAATCGGCGAGGAAACCTTAACCCGTGCATCTTTTTTGGTGCCGATTGACCCTTCCCCAAGAATCAAGCCAAGAAGGGTGAGATCCCTTTGTAGCCGTGAGAAAATTTGAACGGGAAAATATATCCCTCTTAAAAAACGACCCCAAAAGCTACCTGGATTCGTAATGAGCCTCTACCCTTGCTTTGATAGGAGAGCCAAATTGAAACAAGATAGGTCTAGAAAACCAAGCCTGCCACCATCCTTAGGTTCACAAATACGATCCCAGCTTAACCAATGAATATGGCGCTCATGCGCATCCCCGCTCCTGAAGAATCATTTTATGTGAACTAAAAGTTTTTGAAAGAAACCTTTTGGTAACATATAACATTGCATGGCAAACGAGGGGATCGCGCCTGGATAACTGATTTGATCAAAACCTCACGACCAGCTTGCGATAAAAACCTTTGTTTCCATCCGTGCATTTTTTTGAGAACTTTATCAAGAATAAATTGAAACAAGCCGCCTGTATTTCAGCCATGAATAGACGATAAACCAAGAAATCTTACGTGTGGATACATTCTCTTTACCCCAATTCTATTACATAAGTATTGTTGTTCATCCATGGGCGTATTTGGAGAAAAATTATAGATTGCCCAGATGCTTTGTAATATTGATCAATTAATCCAATGAGACATACATCCAAGCATTTCACTATATCATTGAACCACAGCCAAAACCTTTAATACGGATAACGAAACACCCCCTCCGGCCACTAATCGATAAAGAAGAAGGGGATTCGACGCCGTCACCACCTCCGGCCGACCTTCGGCCACCACGTCGGTCACCACCGCAGCCACATCACACCCACCTCATCCTATTATTGTGATCGTATATGCGTGCCAGCGAATTCTAATATGGGGAGTTTGCGATCTAAGGAGGACGATGAGTAAGATTTCTACATCCATCTTCATTACCAATTTTCCAGACCATTTTTATGCAAAGGATTTATGGAAGACTTGCAATCAATATGGAAACGTCGTTGACACTTTCATTCCGAATAGAAGATCTAAATCAGGTAAAAGGTTTGGATTTGTGCACTTTATTAAGGTGTTAGACGTTGTGCATTTGGTTAATAATTTATGCACAATTTGGGTCGATCGCTATAAACTTCATGCAAATATAGCGAGATTCCAAAGACCTCCACAAAAGAATAACAATGCTCATTACCCTAAGAATGGAGGTGCTAAATTTGCGACAAATGTTAATATTAAGGAGGGTCAGAACTTAGCTAATTCTTATATTCAGGCTATTAAAAAGGGAACTAATTCTGGGAGCAAAGAGGAAATAAACACACCGGTGTTTGTCCTTGATGATACATGTTTGAACCATAATGAATTCCCGGCGTGCTTGATGGGTAAAGTTAAGGAATTTAACTCTTTAACAAATTTGAAGGTGGTTCTTGCTAATGAGGGTTTTGAGACTATTAAGATCAAGTATATGGGCGAATATTGGGTGATGCTTGTATTTCAGTCTGAAGAATTGAAAAATAAGTTTAGAGAAAATGTGAGCATGAGGTCGTGGTTTTCTATTCTGCAACAAGCTTCGAGCCTTTTTCAAAACGAGGAGAGAGTAACTTGGTTGGATATCGAGGGGGTACCCTTAAAGTATTGGACCAAAGCGACGTTTAATAAAATTGCCTCTAAATGGGGCGAGCTTTTATATGATGATGATGCGGATGAAACTTACTTTCATAGTAAACGAATCTGCATCAAGACTAAGCTGGTGGAAAATATTCTCGAGTCTTTTAAAATCGTGTTTAAAGGCAATGTTTTTTGGGTACGTGCCAAGGAGGCTTCAGGATGGATTCCGGATTTTGTGGAAGACGAGGAAGATGAAATTGATTCAGATAGTGGAATTGGAAAAGATGACATTGAAGCTGATAACGATGAGAATCTGAATTATGAAGATATTGGAAAAAATAACGAGGTTGAAGAGGTCTCGGAAACTATTTTTGAGAAGGAACAAGACCAAGCGCACAATATGAATGAACGCTCCACTGGTATACACAGGAACCTCACTCAGAAGACCCTTTCCACATTTATGACATTCTGAATAACCAGAAAGAGATCATCAATGGAGACACTAGTTCTGAAAATAATCCTAAATACCCCCTGGTTTTACACCTTTGTGTACCCAGGATGGTAAGTCTAATGTACCTGCTACGATGAAAAAAGGAGATGCGGATAGCTGCAATAATTTTCAGGAAGGTAAGGAAAATTCTGCAACACATAAGTCTTGTCATTCTAAGGACGAGATTGCAGAATCTACATGTTTCGGTCATTTTAAAAAGCATGAAGTACCATGTACACAGGAGGTTCCGTGCTACAGGTAATGGAAGAATTGGCGAAGATTGGACAGATAATGGGCTATAACATGGAAGGTTGTTTAAGGAATATCAAAAAAATTATTGGTTCTCAAGGAGCTAGCGAGAATCCTAGATGAATTTTATGTCTCTAAACGTACAAGGCCTCGCCCAGAAGGCCAAGAAAGACTGGGTTAAGGAGTTGTGTAACATAAATAAGGTGAATGTTCTGTCGTTGCAAGAAACAAAAATGGAGAATATTGAGTTGTTCACTATTGAATCATGTTGGGGCAATTTAAATTTTGATTATGTGTATAGTCCTTCTGTTGGTTACTCGGGGGGATCCTTTGTGTGTGGGATCCTAAGGTTTTTTGTAAACATAATTCCACGGTTTCGGATTACTTTGTCATGGTTCAAGGAGAATGGATTCCAACTGGAAAGCAAACCCTTATCATTTCTATTTATGCCCCTCAAGAGCTTTCCGAAAAGAAGATGTTGTGGGATTATTTTATTAACGTGATAGGGAATTGGAAAAGGGATGTGGTTATAATGGGTGATTTCAATGAGGTGCGTACGCAAGAGGAAAGGTACGGATCTGTTTTTAATATTCAAGCAGCTAAAGCCTTTAACTTGTTTATTTCAGTTGCGGGCTTGGAAGAGGTTTGTTTAGGCGGGTGTTCCTTTACATGGTGCCATAAAACAGCAAAGAAAATGAGTAAACTTGATCGTTTCCTTATTTCTGAAAGTTTAATGATCTCCTGTCCAAATATTCATGCAATTACTTTGGATAGACATCTTTTGGATCACAGGCCCATTTTAATGCGGGAAGCTCAGTTTGATTATGGTCCTATCCCTTTTAAATTTTATCATAGGTGGTTCGAAATGGAGGGTTTTGATAGCTTTGTGGAGAAAACATGGAATGAAGCTCTAATTACAGATTCCAATGATATATCAAAATTTTCAAAAAAATTGAAACATCTTAAAGACAAGATTCGTGTTTGGGTTAAGTATAAGAAAGAGAGTTCCAACCACTATACAAAGTCTTTAAAAGTGGAGTTGGCTGAAATAGACAATCTAATCGATAAAGGAGAAGGGGATTCCGAGTTTCTTAATAGAAGGATCTATGTTACTAAATTCTTACAAGACATCGAAAAACTGGCTTCTTTGGAGATGGCACAAAAATCTAAAATAAAATGGGCAATCGAAGGAGATGAGAACTCTAAATTTTTTCACGGTATTCTTAATAAAAAAAGGAGCCAACTCGCCATTCGTGGTATTCTTAGTGACGGAGCATGGATCGATTCTCCAAACTTAGTGAAAAAAGAATTTCTATCTCATTTTACCAAACGGTTTGCTAAAGTCGAGACTCCTAGTCTCCAAATAAATTCAGACTTCCCTAAGAAGCTGGATCTAGATCAGCAGGTGATTTTGGAACGCGAGATTTCTCGCGACGAGGTCAAGAGGGCTGTGTGGGACTGTGGGACGGATAAGTCTCCAGGTCCTGACGGTTTTACTTTTGGATTCTATCGTAGATATTGGAGTTTTTTGGACAAAGACGTGGAAAAAGTTGTGCGATATTTCTTTCATCACGGGGTCTTCTCAAAAGCCGGTAATTCTTCTTTTATTGCGTTACTTCCTAAAGTTCCTAATGCTAATAAAGTGAATGATTTTAGACCTATTACGTTGATTGGAAGTTTGTATAAGATCATATCTAAGATCTTGGCGAATCGTTTGGTAGATGTGGTGGGGGATATTGTGAACGAAGTTCAATCTGCTTTCGTTGCCAATAAACAAATCTTAGACGGTCCGTTTATTTTGAATGAAATGTATCATTGGTGTAAAAAAAAGAAGAAACAAACTTGTATAATTGTTTTCTAGTTTATTTTATTTCTTACAATTAGGAGTAGTAATTAGTTGAGTCAAAACCCCTTAAAACTCGAGATTTTACTTGCTTTCATAAAACGTGAAAAATACAAAAATAATCTTCTTTCAACCCTTAGACTTGTTACGTTTACTTCGAGCCTTCCCAACTTAATCCCCCTTAGAGAACGATAACAACATCCGAGTCTTACATATACTACACTACAACGGTTATGTATTCTGCCTAGAGAGTTGTAAAACCTGATGTGTTTACAACGACCGCACGTCATACATCCATAAATTTACATGACACGTCATGGTATGAAAAATATTTTGTAAAGTTGTTGTGGTTTAGCATTACTCGAATACAAAATACAATTTTGTAAAATAAGATTTGATTTAAAATCTAGGCAGTTTAACTTTACGGCCACGTACATGAAGCCTAAATCAATATGCATGAACGGTTAGCAGTTTAATATCATAATGACTGAATAGGCGCCTCAATCAATATACTTGAACGATTAACGGTTTGATATCATGATGATAAAATAGGCAGGTTGGTAAACAAGTGCGACGTCTAATCTGTACGAGTAATAAATTCTCCAGCCTAGATTTAATTTAAAGTCATGACGATTTTAACTTTTTGGCCATGCGCGCCCAACCACAAGATACCAGCTAGTTTGTCATGTTTCACATAATTATACGTTTAACTTTTTGACTCGAATTAACTTTGGTATAGTAGTCACTCGGATAGAGTGAGCGAGTTGAACATGTTGGATGATGGGTTTAGTAGTCTGTTTTTTATTTTTCATTTTTTTTTCAAAAACTTGCACGCTTTTGCATGGATGTTAAATGCATCTTCAATGTGAGTACAAAATATATAAATGAAACTTTTACTTTTTGGCTAATGGTTATTAGATTATTGGTCATCTAAACTATTAAATGAGTTATTTTCATCTGCATGTGTGTATGTTAATGTGTTGCGTGGTATATCTTTATTTAAAGTTATAATTATATTAGTCTTGTATTGTATTTGATTAGGATTTGTATGGGCCTAAGTGTTTATAAATATTAGGTAATATGTATTCTCTTATTATTTATTCAATCAATATATCATATCTTACATGGATATATGGCGCGGAGATATGTGGCGCGGAGAAGAGTTGTTTAAATCGAAATACCCTAGGATATATGCTTTAGAATCTAACAAAGACGTTACTGTTGCGGAGAAGGTGTCTCATGATAGTTTAGGGTTTTCTCTTCGTCGAGCACCTAGAAGTGGTATTGAGCAGACACAGCTAAACAACCTTTCGGTGTACATTGAAGGCATGACATTAGTGGACATGCGGGACAAGTGGTCTTGGTCCTTAGACGGATCAGGCGAGTTTTCAGTAGCCTCAGTTCGAAATTTGATCGATGATTATAGGCTGAATACGGTTTCGTCTAAAACTCGGTGGTCTAAGGCGGTTCCTATTAAAATTAATATCCATGCTTGGAAAGTTAAAATGGATGGCTTGCCTACGAGGTTCAACATATCTAGAAGAGGCATGAAGATTGATTCTATCTTATGTCAGTCTTGCGGTACGGTGGTGGAGTCGACAAGTCATATATTCTTCAAGTGTAATTTAGCTAAAGAGATCTTTCATAAGATTACAAGTTGGTGGGATGTTGATTACGTGGAGTTATCTTCATATCAGGATTGGTTTGATTGGATGTCGAATCTTAGGCTATCCTCCAAACACAAATCAGTGATAGAAGGGATCTCGTACACTATGTGGTGGACCATTTGGAATTTCCGTAACACGAGTATTTTCGGATCGAAGCTTCAACACAAGGCGTCTTTATTCGATGATATTGTTTTTCGGTCTTTTTATTGGTGTAAATTTAGATGTAAGACGTCTTTTAGTTGGCTAGAGTGGTTGAAAACTCCTTATCTAGTAACTTTGTAACCTTTTTGCTTATTTGATAAGCTCTATCAATATATCTGCCGTTCAAAAAAAAATATCTTACATGGTGTCAGAGACCTAGGTACAAGTCATCGGACTATTGTCATCCTCTGGTCACGAGCTAATTGTCGGTGAACTGGAGGGATCCCGTTTTCTTTTCTGTTCCTCATTACCTGCACAAATGTGGGAAAAACACGATCTAAGCTTCGTCAACTGTCAAATCTTTCTGAAAACCGGAATGCATGTACTAGACACATATTTCTAGTGTTTGACCGTTCAGTTTTTTAATTTGAACTCGAGCAAGTCGCGAAAACTAGTCGAAGTTACTGCTATGTTTTAGTTCATCATTTTTGCACAATGGTTGTGGTAGTTGGCTTAGCGTTTTCATTAACCGTTGGATGTTACTGATATTGTGATCATAACTTCTAGACACGCTAATCTACGACTACGACCTCACCGTAGGGATTCATCGTTTGATATTTCTATATGGAGATATAGGTCGTCGAAATACTGCTAAAGGTGATGAAATTTCTGGTGGTGATGTTTGGTTTTTTTTTAAGCTTTCATTTTTTTTTCTTTTTGGTTTTGATTTTGAGCGACGTGGAAATATAGGTCATTTAAAGCTCGACAAGTCTCCTCTTAAAGCTTGACTTACAGTTTACACACAAAAGAAAGAAAAAAAAAGTTAGTTTGATCGTGTTTGGTTTAAAGAAATGGTTTGTTCTGATTCCGATTTTGATTAAATTTGGAATTGGTTGGAGAGAGAATTAAACTCGTTTTTTTTAATTCTTCTCGCTTTTTCTTCTTTACACCTAAAGTCGACTAAAACTCAACCAATAT
>BQNB010080170.1:13755-30010 GCA_026074375.1 Tanacetum coccineum
TTTATGACTTTAAAGCTGAAATGTACCTAAGTAAATAAGCTTGGAAATGAAAATTAACACTTAATCTATACTAAGCTATGTATAAACTATAAGCAAATTAAATTTTGAATCCTAAAACCTGACAAATCTTACTTAAATGGGATCCAAAAGCTACTGCAGTTAAAGACTGCAGTATGCTTATCTGATGCAATTGGCAAAGAGGCCAAAGCACAAAAGCACAAGACAAAGGATGTCTCTATTGCTCAAGTCACTCTTATTGAGTGACTTTAAACTTAAATCAAGCAAGTACCAAGCCTGGAAAGCTTGGTAAAATTTTTAGCAAACTAAGTTTAAAGAAACAAAATGCCCTGGTGCTGAGAGCAATATAATAAGCCACAAAATGAATTTAAATTCAAACTAATCATCCAAACCTTTTTAAAACCTTATCAAATTTAAAAGTCAAGCTGACCAAAGAGAAATTAGCAAGTTGTTTTGACTTTTAACAGTCAAATAGGCTTAATCCAAACACCCTTTTATATGCTGACAGAATCAAATTAGCTTATGATATTAAAATCTAACAAGCTAAACCTAAGTACCAGATATTAATTAGCTTAAAACTAACTTAACAAACTTGACTTATTAACTAATTAAGCTATAATTAACAATCTAAAAGCTACACTAGATATTTTTGGTTTTTTAAATGATTTTTATGACAGGAATGAAAAAAAACTAACTCTAAATTATATAAGCTAAAGACAGATAAGAAAACATGATGAATAAGCATATGAATTAACAATAAGCACAATTAAGCAGATAGAATAAGCAAATAAGCAAAATCTAAGAGGCTACTTAAACACTTTAGTAAATATTAAGCTAGAAATTAAATGACAATGAATTTAAAGGGAAACTTACAATGAGCCTAGCTTAACAAGGCTTAAACTGCTCTTAGAGCTTATCTACTAGCTCTAGCTTATCCTAGGATAAGCTAGTATAAGTCCATGAGAGCCCTTCCATGTTTGGCTCTCCTTCCAAAAGCTCACAATTCCAATAGTCAAGGTAACTTAAGCTGGTTTTAAGAATTTAAGTAGATTGTTAACTGAATTATGCTCTATTTCAGCTTAGAGACTGAAAGAGTGTACAAGAGCTTATAGGAGCTTATGAGTAACAATAGCTTAATATTTGAGAGTTAAATGAGAGCTTATAAGTGAGATTAAAAGAGCTTATGACATAATAAAACTGAATTTCATTAACAAAAGATACTGATTACATTACTTTAAAAAGAAATTACAAAACATTTAAAGAAAATTACATTTAGCCAAAACGATATTTTATGCTACCCTAAAAGCTACTAAAAAACTAGATGGTGTGTGTGTGTGATAGTGAGGCATTTTATAGCTGGTGAGAGAACATTCTAGGGCTTCCTTGCTTCCCATGCTCCTTTTAATCCAACCCGTACAATCAAACAATCATTGGAGGATGATTATGAGCCGTTGGATCACTCCTTGGGATTCACACAGATTGCCAACGTGGCAATCCGTTGTGAAGCCTTGTGTTAGTTTCGTGAGTGATCCAATAGTGAAAATCTATCATCCTTGTGCTTCTTGCCATAGCCACGTATGATCTTTGTTTGAGATAGCTAATAAGAGCGTAGAGATGACTAATTTGACCCTGCCATTATGTTATAGATTCCATGAATTGTCTTCCTTGACCCTCAATTTCCAAAAGCCCTTTGATTTTGACCCAAGGTGAATCAAGGAAGACGATGAATAGTACTCTCCTCGTTCGGTTCCAACAACTACGAAACTCAAATTTTCAAAACTCAAAAAGACACGATTTTTAATGGTTTTTAGCAAAAATTCTTGTACAACTAGTGTTACTAACCCTATAGGAACAATAAAAATGAAGACTTTAAGGTTTTTAAGCCAAAAAATTTGAATCACTATTTTGCTCTTTGTAAAGGTTTTTGAACACAAATCAAACACAAAAACTAAACACACCACTCCATGGCTCTTGATACTAATTGAAGAATTCTAGTAAACTTATGATCAAACCAAGAACAATAGTGAGATGTGGGTTGTGATGTTAGAGAGAGATTGGATGGAAAATGGATGAATTGTATAAAGATGGAATATGGAAAAATGGAACAACCAACCCTCTCCAAGGCTAGGAGAGGGGCTTATATAGGTTCTATAGGCCGGCCATGGGCTATGATGGGCTTCCCATGGGCCTTGGGCCGGACTAGATTACTAATCTAATCATTACACTAACTACGAGCTAAGACCTGTTACAACTTGGAAGTGACCGACACTTTTTGTGTTTCCAACAATCTCCCCCTAAGGGAGGTCACTCCAATTTACAAAACTTTAAACCTAGCATACTATGCTTCATCTTTAGTCTTTAGCTCTTACTCTTGACTTTCTCTTGTGAATATGTTGTAGTGATCATTGACTTTAGGATTGAGCTTGTTCCTTGAACTTGTATTTGACATTGTGATCTTGAGCATCTTGAGATCATCAACCAAGCACAATCTCTTCGCCATCTTGAAACTTTGCCATCTTGTGAACTTGCGACTTCTGGACCGACATGCTCATACCTTTCTTGATTTGTTGATTTGGAAAGCTTTAATGTTGCATCTTTCTTGAAATTCTTTAACTTTAACACTTCGACACTTTGAGAAAGATGTGTGGTATCAGAGTAGCGGAAGTCTTGAAACATGTACTTGAGCTTTCATGATGTCTTTATGTTTGTCGGTCGGGTATGAGCATGTGGCTATGGATCTTGTGAGCCAGCTGGAATCAGGGACCTCCACCACCATCTTTAAATAGCCTGCATAAAACAGTTAGCAATAAAGCGGGGGGACGAATATGGCTTTGTCATTCGCCCAGGTTTGGTTGGAGTAACCTTCAGATCCGTGAGGATCGACCTGTGATCAGATAGATTCAATTTAAGAAGAATCTTCTTGACAGGATTTCCAGCTGTAGTATTGAATCTTTCTAACACATAAGTATTAGATTCATCGTACTCAGCATGTTCTCATTATCGGAACGTCTCAAAGCAGACAGCACGATAAGAGTGAACCAGTGAGTTACTATCTCACCGATTGATATAGAAAATTGATTTGAAAATCAATCGGTGTATCACTTACAAAATTGTTTTTGTGACACACCGAGAGTGTTAATCATTTCAAAAATTCATTAACAACCGTTGATCCATTTCCTGGAACAAGTTTGATTCTTATAGAATCGCACCATCGTTTCTTTCCAGTTGTCACAAGTTTGATTCATAAAGAATCGCACAAGTTACCTACCATGAGCTTGTTTGATGTTGGCTCAAGCAGGATTTCCATCTTCATTGTGAATACCTAAGTATCACTCGGATGTTCTGGCAAAATCACAAGGATCTTGCGTAGGACTCTAATGATATTACTTGATATTCACATTGTGTGAGATAACAAGCTAAATTATGACAAGTGTCCTAATAAGATTAATGGATGATCTCTTTGGCTCTAGACTCAATAGTGCACTTTTAAATTTAGTGATCGGAGGCTGGAGCTGAGTGCCACCTTTTCAATATCAACTAACTAAGAGTGAGAAATTCAATAGAAATGAGTGTATCTCCGTGAGTTTTGAAACAAAGTCTTTCCGACTTTGAGTGGCTTATGTTTGGTTATGTGTTTGTTGAGTCTTGAAATAAATCTTGAAACTACACGGGATTTTACGATTCTTGACAAAACCGAGAAAAACACGTAAATGTTTCACGGGATTTTACAAGTCAAAGAAATAACCGTATAATTTATAATTTGAGTTGATGAGTTTAAATTTGACCAAAAAAATATTTTTTTTTTAATCTAGTTCGGTTGTCACTCGTTCGGTTCCAACTAAACAAACTCGTTCGGTTCACTAGTTTGGTTCACTAGTTCGGTTCACTAGTTCGGTTCACTCGTTCGGTTCACAACTTCTCTGCAACTAACTAGTGGAATATCCCAAGGTAGGATCCCTCCGTTCTGGCTGAACATGGATTTGAATACCTATACCTAATCACCTTGTTACTCCATAAATTAAGTACAGGTCGATCTTTTAGGGTATTCCATCACTCATTACAAACCAAAATATTGAAAAATTCATTCAAAGTGTTTGATATAAATACAAAAGTTTGACACTGTTGAATGTTTTTTATCATCACTAAAAGCTCCCCTTAACATGTGCTTCGTAATCGTAGTACATGCTGAAGTGTGAGTGCATACGAGTCCATTTTAATTGATTACTCTGTCAATATACATTAAGTCCGAGTTAATACACATTTTCTCCCCTTATCCAAAATTTAATGCCCTTAATATTTGGAATAATAAAATTGATTAACCGTACGGGGGACAAAATGATTATTTCTAGCAGAAGAACATATTTTGCTCCCCCCTCAACTTTTGAGGATTATAAGATGGTGCCGAGTACAATTATTTGAAATTTTTGAATTTACTTAAGAAATTCTTGTAAAATTTTACTCGAGCACATCTTCTTTTTCACCAAAAATCTACACAAGTTAATTAACATATTTCACGAATATAAAATTATCTACGAGGATTGACCTTATAAAAGTGAGAACAACATATGATATATCATAAGGTCCTTCTGAAGCAGACGGAAGTCACCCCGTAGTGGTCTTCCACCAACAAATCTCATCCAAGCTATCACGCAAGATCACCTGTCCTATAATCTTTTGTCAATGCCTGGAAATCATAGCTCTTTTTCATTGGTGCTTTGTCACTGCTTTGCTCCAAAAAGTCGACAGATACTACCATTCAGATTCCCTTGAGGCGATCACTTTCAGAGCAGATCCTAACATCATCGAGAGTACCATCCGCTAAACTTGTGAAGTTCATCAAATTGGCCAAATTCGGGAATCTGTTTCATCTTGTCTTTGTTCTCATAGATAACCTCTGGAGCGGAGTATGTTCTGTGTAAGCTCCTCATCTTCTTAAATTGATCTGTACGTGGTCAGGCTGGAGGTTGAGTTCTTTTGATAGCTTTTGACACCAGATTTGAAGGTCTTCCAACCCCACCCGCCCCCCTATTTTTTTAGGATGACAACACTTCATTTTACACATGTCTTAAGGAGAGCATTAAATGCACGACACTTCTTCAACGTTGAGGATTTGTCAACTTTCCTTGCACGAGAAAAGCAGGCAGTCTTTCAATGTCCTCGGATCCGAAGTCTGTGGAAATCACCTTCTTTGAACTTGTAAAGAATGTCCGTCATCCTAAACGTATAGTATCCAGTCAAAATGCTTGTAGTTTTTGCATTCGACTTATTACCACTTTGTGACAGAAAATAATTCCTTCTTTGAGTAGACGTTCACAGCTGATTTCCCTTGTGGTCGTAAAATGCATAGACTGTCTTCGCTTCTTTAGCCCAATGTGAGATACCCCAGAGAGCGAATTTTTTTGCTCGTAGCTGAACTATCACTTGACCTCCACAATGAGTTGGCTACTAAGATCTTTTCGATCCATTTAGAATATGCCTTATCGCAGCCTTGGTCTCCGTAATTGAAGTAAGTTACTTGCGGCTTGATTCCCACCACGTAGGTACTTCAAGGTCGTTATTAATGAAGTGATGGAAACGGTATGACATTACGACCTTGAAATTTGGAACCAACTAAGTGCTTTTCGCCGATCACTAAGATATGCGGCCTTCGGGGTTGATCCAGTCTAATTTTTCTGTTGTGGCTTTGTAGACTTCTTCACAAAAGTATTCAAGTTCAGTCAGGCTCTTGCATGTTCCTTTCATCAGCTCAAATATTAACCTCTAACAATTCAGGTCTAAAGTGTGTAACATTTAGCGTTCATCACAAAAGTTAGAAGTCAAATGTTGTTCTGTTATCTCATCTAAATAGTAACTCTCGATGTCTTGCCTTCTTTGCAGATGCTAGGCCAAGGTTGGAAAACGGATTCATGAACAACAGGTACAGACTTGTTTCATGCATGATCAGGAGAAGGTAGTCATTTAGGTTGTTGAACCAATCAGAGAGGATGACCACTAATCTTGCCTTGTTTTCAACATAGGAATCCTGTTTCAAAAATCCTGATGTGCAGGTGCTTCAAAGACATCTTGTCGATTGCTGTTTCCTCTACTGAGCATGATTGGCTAGCAGATTGCTTATGACTTAGACCCTGTAGTAAGTCTATCCGGCTATCGTGTTGTCTTTTCTTTGGAGCACGGTAAATTGCCTGGTTCTTTCCTGACCTTCTGCTTGTTTTTTTTTTTGGACCCCGCTGTCAGATTCCATGCGGAGGGTTCTTGAGTCCATTACATCTGCTCCGTCTCGAGGTCTTTTTATTGTGACCGTATCGCCATAAGTATCTAGCAGAATGTTGTCGACTTCATACGCATCAATTAATGCCTTGTATAGCTGCCTTTGGACGTCAGACCTGTTGATAGATTTGTTAGCTTCCATCTTGTCAATTAAGATCTTTTTTTTTCAGCTCTATTTTTTTTTTTAGTATTTCCGAAAATTAGCAGTTACAAGCATGAACGTCTTGGCTTATTTGAAGAAAAAATCGTACCAGAACCTCAGACTCGAGTTGTTCGTTCACTAACTTCTCAATTTTTGGTGTGATCTTCGAGACTTCACACTTGGACTTGTCTTTGATTACTTTTTCTTCATTCCTTCTTCGAGTTGAATCACGAATTGTTAGTTTCTCTTGAGCCTCTTCTCAATTCTATCAGACTTCAGTTGGACGGCAACATCTACTGCTTCATGTCATTTTATTTGCCAGGTACTAAAAGGTCGACGATGCAGGAATAAGAGAGTGCTCAGCGTAATTGATTGTTGTTTGAATTCCGAGAAGTGTTCTTCTCTAAAGCTTAGTCTGTTTATCAAAACTCAAACAAAACGTAACCAAAGGCAGAGGATTTTGAAGTGAGGAGCTTAGGGTATAGCCATGGTTCCCGATGTGGTTGTTGTAATTGAATGAAGAGAGGAGTCGGTGTTGGAGGACGATTGGTTGGTACAAAAAGTATGGCTTCGGCAATGCATGCAGACTATCTATTTAAGAGGTAGCGTTCGCATTATGATCCAAGTATAACAACAACACCGTACTTGATTATGGTATTTACATGTTGAAACGCAGCCAATGATATAGAATAGCTCTGTTTTGACCATCAGTGATTTACCTGAAGTAGGGTCACATGAGTGTCTTCAATTTACCTAGTTGCTTGAACACTGAGGCGAATACGACATTGTCTTTTACATCATCTCTTCCTTTCAAGATTGCAGTGGTATCTTTGGTCCCCCTCATTACCTTGGTCCCACTACATATGTAGCAACTTCATATATCCGACCTTTTCTCCTTCAACATCCATCCCGTCACTTCATTGACACGGACTTCATCATCTGATGATGAAGACATAATAGGTGGTATGAACTATAGGATCGAAAAAGTATCATCTCATTAGTTTCCCCTCTTCATGTGTGGTTTCATCATCATGATTGTAGTTTTTGGATGAAATAAAATCATCCCCATCAACCTTCAGATTCATATGTGCATTCATCATCATTATCTGAAGCATTCTCATCATCGTCATTTTAATCATCATCTACTTCATCATCTTGAGCGTTCTGCAATCACGTCATTTTTATCACATCTTCAGCATCTTGAGAGTTCGTATCATCGTCATTTATATCATATTTTCAATCATTTCACTTGACTTCAGGAGATATCATCATTCTGAGCACTAATCAGGTGCATCGGAACCCCTGGTGACACGACCAATTCCTTCATCCTGCGACCAAACCCGCTGGCAATGATAGTTGTGAGTCTCTGTACGCTTCTCTTGGTGATTATCTTGAGTTGCCCAGCTTCTGTCAAAACTGCACTCAGAGAGTAGTCCTCTAACCTCTTTATAGCCTTCTGCCTTTTCCTTTTCCATACTTCTTTTTTTTCCTTCTTTTCTTTGTGGACTGTGGGAGGCTTATTTGCTTATGGTTGGCATTCAGTATCAGCTTTCTTTCTCTTACATTGCTTTTTGTCCTTTGAGAAATCTTTTTCCTGAAGCAATAGCATAATACTCTTTGTATGATTCAGAGTTGCGGATGTCCTCGTTTGTTAATTCTGTTGGTAACATAGTCCCGTACAACTGAGTTTCTTCATTCCTTGAGATGACATTGATTGTTGTGAACATTGGGTCATCTCTGGCATGGTGCCAATTTACCTTGTTTCATCGAGGAATTAAAGGGTCTTTAGCCATGACAAAGTTGATGACTAGCTTGGTGAAACGAGGATAGTACATCGCATTGCCCTTCTTCGTATTTTTGTTCTCAATCTGGTAAATGAAGTTGATAGGTCTAAAATACACATATCCGTTAACACCAAAAATGACCCTAAACGACTAAAAACATACTAAAAATGGCAAAAATATGCTTGTTTTTGTGTTTTGTGTGTGCAGGTACGGATATATCAATAATCACAAGAAAACCGTCAAAAACGGGCAAACACGAACACGAGAATCGGAAGAGCACAAAAGAAGCCAAGGACTCAAAGCCAAAACCAAGAAAAGTCAACCCTTGGTTAATTCTCAGTCAACAAAAGTCAACCATAAAAAGACAAAAACCCATAATTACCATTTAAGTCCCCCAAGTTTCAAAAGATTACACAAATGGTCCTTGGACTCTAAATGGGCCTTAATTTCCCTTTATTCCATACCCGGATCCAAAAGCCCAAAGCCCTAAAGCCCATTTGCCTTTTATAAAACCACAGGGACTTAAGTTGCCATTTTTAAAAGTTGTTTTACATTACAACTTTAAATATTCAAAGAGAGGAACTGAATTGCAATACCCATAAGTTTTAAATGTTTTACCCCTTTCAGTTATAAAAAAGGGCGGCACAAGGGTGTGGATACTAATTCACCGTCTCCTTTAATGTATCCTATGCTGGTCCAAAATCAAAGGCTTTCCTAAATGAGGGTGAAATTTAGAGGACCACTCAAGTGATGGAGAACGCAATGGCAAGGTCAAATCAAGTCTATTCAAGCACTCTTATTGCTGATCTCAAGGCAAGAACATACGTACATCAGGGCAAGAAGCACAAGAGTAGATGGAGTTTGCACTAAGGGCTCTCACACAACAAACACAAGACCTCACAACGGATTGCCACGTTGACAATCCGTGTGATCCCAAAGAGAGATCCAACGGCTCTTAATCATTTTCCAATGATTGATTGATTGTACAGGCAAGATCAAAAGGAGCGTGGGCGGCAAGGAAGGCCTAGAATGTTCAGCTTCAGGCTATAAATAGCACACACTCTCACACACATTGTATCTTCTTTGTCCTTTTTACACCTAGTTAGCTTTTAGATTATTAATAGCTTATTGTAATTTTCTTTTAAAATCAGTTGTTAATTTTCCTTTCAGTTATGTAATCACCGTTTATATTAATGAAATCAGTTTTAAGTCTAAAAAAAATCTATCAAAGAGCACTTACTCTTTTAACTAAAAAGCTAATGTTCAATAAAAAAAAAAAGCTCTCTATAGCTCTCACTAGTCTCTAAGCTAGTGATAGAGCTTAATTCAGACTTATTAATCTACCTAAATAAATAAAATAAGCTAAAAACTTTGTCTATTGGATTATAAGCTTATGGAAGGGGATCCAAAGATGGAAGGGATCCCATGGACTCTACTGGCTTATCCTAGGATAAGCCAGAGCTGTTGATAAGCTCATTTGAGCAATTAGCTTTTGTTTAGCTAAAGCTTCAAGTAAGTTTTCCTTTAATTTCCTTGTCTTTAAAATTTTTAGCTTAATAATTGCTTATTAGTATAGATCTGCTTATTAGCTTTATTTAGTTGCTTATCTGAGCTTATTAGTGTTTCTAATTGCTTATTAGTCATTTCTCATCATCTGTTTTAGGTTAATATAGACTAGATCTTAGTTTTCTTAATATTTGTCATAAAACCTTAAAAACCTAAAAATTAGTTAGCATAGTCATAAATCTTTGATTCTAGCCTAAGTGATTGATATCAGTTTTATTAGGTTGTTATAAGCTATAGTGATCGGTATTAAGTTGGTTAAATAGATTTCAAATTCTTAAGCTTAATGAAATCTGTCATAGTCTAAAGGTGTGTTTGGATTAAGCTTGTTTGACCTCTTAAAGTCAAATGCAGTTTGTGATTTCTTTTTGGATAGTTTGATTATCATAATTGATAAAAAAGGTATTTTATTTTATTTATTTTTTTTTTCTTTTTTTTTGTTTTTTTTTATTTTTTTTATTGTATTTTTTTTTGTTTTTTTTTTTTTTTTATATTTTTTTTTTTTTTTTTTTTTTTTTTTTTTTTTTTTTTTGTTTTTTTTTTTTTTTTTTTTGTTTTTTTTTTTTTTTTTTTTTTTTTTTTTTTTTTTTTTTTTTTTTTTTTTTTATTTTTTTTATTTTTTTTTTTTTTTTTTTTTTTTTCTTTTTTTTTTATTTTTTTTTTTTTTTCTTTTTGTTTTTTTTTTTTTTTTTTTTTTTTTTTTTTTTTTTGTTTTTTTTTTGTTTTTTTTTTTATTTTTTTTTTTTTTTTTTTTTTTTTTTTTTTTTTTTTTTTTTTTTTTTTTTTTTTTTTTTTTTTTTTTTTATTTTTTTTTTTTTTTTTTTTTTTTTTTTTTTTTTTTTTTTTTTTTTTTTTTTTTTTTTTTTTTTTTTGTTTTTTAGGTTTAGTTAAATAGATTTCAAATTCTTAAGCTTAATGAAATCTGTCATAGTCTAAAGGTGTGTTTGGATTAAGCTTGGTTGACCTCTTATTGTCAAATGCAGTTTGTGATTTCTTTTTGGATAGTTTGATTATCATAATTGATAAGGTTTTGAGTAGATTTGAGGTATTAGTTTAAGCTATTAATGATTTTATGGCTTAATAAGTTTGCCTGTGCACCAGGGGATTTTTCCCTTTGATTTTACTTGTGAAAATTTGATCCAAGCTCATTGAGCTTATTTGTGTTTGCATTGTGTTCAAACACACTCAAATAGAGTGTGAAGAGCAAGTTTTCCCTTAAGGAAACCTGCACAATTTGTGTTTGTGGCTTTGCCATTTTGCACTAGCAGTAGTAACCTTAGTTACTACTGTCTGTTTTTCTATTAGCTTTTTATTAGCTTAATTGATTTTCAAAATGATTTTTAAAAGTTGTTTTAAGTAGTATTTCAAGTCTAAAAAAAGGTTTTATAAGCTAGGAATCCATAAGGATCCTCTAGCTTAATTAAAAATAAGCCTAAAGTCCCCCTCAGGGACTGTTTGATATAAAGCTACCAGTACTAACTTCTAAGTTAGTACTGTTGGGCTTATTTAGCTTTTATTAATAAGTTTAAGTTGTCAAACCTCTTTTAATTAGCTTATTAGAGTAGTTTAGATTAGATTTAAGCTTTCTTAAGTTAGAGTTAAGTCTGTTTAAGCTCATTGTTCATTATAGCTTTTTGAGTTTTTGAGTTCTTTGTAATAGTTCCTGAGTTTTCTACTTTAATCTTCAAATTCAGTTAGCTTTTAGAGATAATGGTTAAGTTAGCTTGTCATTTTTAGATCTTACACATCATAAGCAGCCTAGAAAAGCTTTTGGATTTCAGTTTGAGCTTAAATTGAGCTTATTGCAGCTGATTTAGTAAAACCAAGGGCAAAAGCCCACTTTCTGAGAACAGCTTTTTGATAAGCTGTTTTTGAGCTTATTAGTTAGTTTCAGCTTATGTCCCTTTTATTAAAATAACTTAATTTTGTGTCCTCTTTAAGCCCTAGTATTCAGTTTTTCATAAAAGTCTAAGATTTAAAAAAAAGAGCAAAAAGGGGTTTGCCTGCCTCGAACCCACGACCTCCCACACATAACACACACTCTTTACCATCATGCTACAATAGCTCATCCGTCAACATTCCTTTCTTTTTAATCTTTATACACGTTTTCCTTTTACTAGTTTTCAATAAGCCGTAGCCTTATAAGCCCTTTTCTCAGCTTATTTGATAAGCTGAGTTTTGACTTTTATTTTTCTAGTAATCTTCGTTGCATCATAGTTTTTTCCTGAATTTTTCGTAATTTTCCATCGATTAGTTTATTTTTAATAGTTTTTCGAAAGTTAAAATCTTAAAAAATCAATAAAAAATAGAAAAAAGTTTTATAAAAATACAAAAAAATAGTTTTTAGTTTTATAAAAAATAGTTTTAGGTTTACATTCAGTAAAATCATTTTTACACCTATTAGATTTTCATTTTCATTTTTAAGCTTTAATTTCTAATTTTAAAAATAGGATTTTAATTTTAAAAATAGTTTTCTGAGTTTTTATGTTATTTTAGACTTTTCTAAGTTTAAAAATCATTTTTCTAAATTTTTAGTACTTAATTTGCTATTTTTTAGGATTTAATTAGATTAAATTAGTTTTTAATTCATAATAAATTTAAAAATAATCAAAAAAATGTTTTTCTTTTTCCTAAAATTTTCTTTTGTCCTATCTTAGGTTTAGAAATTTAATTTACATTTTTAGGAGTTAAATTTTGTTTACTTGCTAATTTGTCGCGTTAATTGATTTTGTGCTTTAATTATTTTTAATTACTTATGTTTAATTGTGCTTTTAATTAGTAGTTATAGAAAACCCAATCAATATTCAAACCCATTCAAATCAGTATCCAATATCAAGCGAGGTTTCAATTTCTCAAATCGTTGGGAAAATGACCCGGGAAATCATATTTTCCGGTAAACATACGTATATTATATATTATATATATTTTTTAAAGAGTGAATTTTCCTTAGGGAATTTTCTTAATTGCTCTTGTGGTATATTATATATTAGTATATATTATATAGCGTATCAAATTTTTGGCGCCGCTGCCGGGGATTTGAGTTAACGAATCTCTCGTTTTGTGTTTGTTGATAAGATTTGAAGATCCTTTCGTCCTCGAAAGTTTCATTTTTGGTTAAAAAATTTTCAAAAATCTAAAAAAATCATAAAATTTAAAAAGTAAAAAATAATTTTCTTTTCTTTCTAGTATAGCTATCATATAAAAATATATAAAAAAAATCAAAAATATAAAAAAATTGTCCTTTAAAAAAAAGAAATTAAATAAACAAAGTTGGTAAACGAACACCAACATATAATATCTTCAATTGAGATATTATCATAAATAAGTTACGGTGAACTTGAAAAGTTCCCAAATCGAACCAAAGATTTAACACTTGCCATTTGTGTCTCTACGAAATACGGCTCACCTTAAAAAGAAATTTTTAAGAGCTACCGTGAAGTAGTTGATTATTTGGTTTAAGTCTCTTTCGTGTAACCGTTAAAATTTGTTGTGAATAAAAATTAAAAATCCAAAAAAAAATTAGTGTAAATTTTTTTCTTTTAATTCTAGATTTTTCCTAGTTTTTCTTTTTATGCGCACTCGTTCGCAATCTCGAAGACGGTTGATATGATTATAAAACAGTTAATTCGGTTTCTTCATTATGAGATTAAGCAAAAGTAAATGTGTTATTGGGATCAGTTGGGTTGTTCCTGACCCTTCATCTACTTCGCTGAATGTTACATTTCCCTTTCATTCATCACTTAATATAACCTCCCCTCAAACAATGTGTCACTTTCAGAGATTAAGTAATCCAAATGCTAGCAAATCAGAAAGGTAAACCTGCTAACATCAAAAGCATTTGCGAGACAGAATCTGCAACATTTGTGGTATGTGGTGAATCTGATCACTTAAACCAACTTCTTCTCACCATAAGAATCTCAGGTGAAATGATGCCGTATATTTCATGTGAGGCGTATGTTTAGAATGAAACACATAGATTCTTCACAATACAAATGGTGCTTTATAGCAATGTGGAATTTTGGTGTTCATGGGAAGTTGAACCCATAATCAAGCTTTTGATTTTAGATCCTAACAAAAACCTGCCATACAGCAATTAGCAGCACAACATACTCTGCTTTAGTAGTAGAATTGGCAACTATAGTCTGCTTCTTACATTGTCCAATAAATCCAATCTTTTGACAAGAAATTAACACCAACCTATTACTGATACTCCTCCTGACACAGGCTAGCTCTAGCATAATCACTATCAGAAAGAAAGCATCCAAGTTCAAATGGTGAATCCATAAGTATACAAAGGCCCCAAATTAGGATTGACCTTTTAAGTAACTAAAGAGTCTACTTCACAGACATGCAAGATGTAGACTTAGGAGAACTAGGAACCTTGCACAAGCACAAAACATCAAACATTACTCAGGTCCTAGTAGAAGTCTGTCTAAAGTACATTATTGAACCGAACCATTGATCTATTATTAAAGTGAACATCCACACCTCAGCTTCTTCTCATCCTTTGAGCAATGCTTGTAGTCTCAATTGGACTGCTTGTTGTCTTACAAGTGACAAAATTAAACTTCTTCAATATACTCACAGGCCACATATTGTCTCAGCGAATGAAGCTTGAGTCACTCATCTTCTCTGCAATGACTTGCAACCCTAGAGAAGCAATGAGCTCCCCCATAGTAACTCCTCTAAGAAATCTCTTTTGCGATCATCTCTCATAATTCAAAACACTATAAACTTCTTTGGTAGACCCAAATGAAGAGATTCATCAACATATACAGAACTCATCTGGAATCTCTTGTGCATCATCTGCTAAAATTCAACACACAAAGACTTCTTTGTAGACCCAAAGATGATGTCATCAACATACACCTATACTAACAAGATATCAACTCTGCCTCTTCTGTATCCATTTTCTAATAGGTAGGTAGACCAGGTCTCATACCAGGCTCTAGGAGCTTGATGTAGACCATATAAAGCTTTTTATACCTTATAAACCTTATCAGGGAACTATGGATCTTCAAAACTAGGAGGTTGGCACACATACACCTACTCTTCAATAGTACCATATAAAAAGGCACTCTTCACATCCATCTGGTACACAATAAACCCCATAAGTGATGCATAGGCCAAAAATAACCTGATTTGCTTCTATCCTAGGAACAGGAGCAAAAACCTCATCATAATCAATTCCTTATTCTTGGGTGTAACCTTGTGCAACCAGTCTTACCTTGTTTCTGACTACTATCCCTCTCTCATCTTTCTTGTTTCTATAGACCTATTTTGTTCTAATGGCATGCTTGCCTTTTGGTAAATCAATCAATCTCCAATCCTTCTGCAAACTAAACTGTAGCAACTCATCTTGCATTGCCTCTATCTAGCTTGGATCTTGCAAAGCTTGTATCACCTTTTTGGGTTCTATTTGTGAGAGAAAACAGGTAAATAAGCAGTTTTGATAATCTTTGTGATTTGTTCTCCTCTGCTTTTTGATGTAGCTTACCAACAAAGTTCTTCAAGATTTTGTTGTGACATCCTTCTTATTAGTGGAGCTGAATGCAAATCTCCAATTATTTGCTTAATTGGATGATCTTTGTGAATTCTTGTTGTGGTAATAGAACTGACATTCATGGTTGTTTCCAAGTTGTTGAGGTCAGCTTATGCACCTACTTCTTCTTTATCATCATATGCATCATCAAATATGCTAGTTGCTTCCAAATATTGCATACTTGGATCATTAGGAATAGGACTAGCAGTATTAATATTTGAGCTACCAGTATTAATATTTTCACGGGTAGTATTAATACTTGGCCTAGCAGTATTAACATCTTGAGTACTGCTATTAATCCTTTCTTGATCATCAGCATTATCAAAACATTGTCCAGCAGCACTAACAAATGGATTAACAGTAGAAACTCTGTTAGTGTTGTTAGCATAACCTTCTTTCTATTGAACAAGCAAATTATCCAGTTTAGCTCTGAAATCTTGCACATGCTAGTCATCTTCTTTATTTGAAGCTCCTTCTTCCTTTTCTTGACCATTTCTTTTACTTAAATCATCATCTCCTTTTCTTGGTACCTCATCAGCATCTTTATTATATGTGCTCTGAGAACTTAAAGAGAGTGGAGAATGAAGCATGAGTGGTAGCAGTATGTATTCATGATCAGATGCTTTCTCCTGTCCAGTTTGCCATGCATTAACATTTGTCTATATACCTGCATCACCATTAGTTTGATTTCCTTCAGTAACTGGCTCATAATTCATAGATTTTGTCAGTGAATCAATATCAAAGAGCCATTCTAGACCACTCCCTGCAACATTGGGTTTGTTTTCAAGGAAGTTTATGTGCAGATTCTCCTCTACCTTCCTAGTTCTAGTGTTAAATACCCTAAAAGCCTTGCTATTTATAGAGTATCTAACCAAGAACCCCTCATCAACCTTCCCATCAAATTTGCCTAGGGGATCTAAGGTATTAAGAATAGTCACA
>BQNB010080171.1:0-27045 GCA_026074375.1 Tanacetum coccineum
GTTTGAATAGGTGCATGATATCATTTTGAGGTACATGATATCATTTTGAGGTGTATGATCATCTCATTTTGAGTGCGTTTATGTTTGGTGATGAGTATTCCATTTGTTCACGTATAGTGATAATGGAAAAGAATGGCGTATTGCATGCAATGCTACATCAATAGTTAGATGTTTCTATGTTAAGCGTTTACGGGAATTGTATCATGTTGGAAATAAGTGAAGTGAGTGAAATTTAGATATCTATAGTAGACTTTCAAAAAATAGAAAGTGAAATGTGAAATGAAAAGTTATATTTTTGGAAAGTTTAGTAACTTGTGTTTATGTAAAAAGGTTTACCTAAATTAGCTTAGGTTTTCATGAAAACATAAGGTAATAAAGGTAATTAGTTAATTAATAATTAAATAAAAAAATAATAAAATAGTAAAAGGGGGGGTGGACGATCAGCATAAGGGTTTAGGGTAGGGTTAGGAGACCTAAACTATGTCAAACTCTAAGACTTAAGGGATAAGGATACTTAGGGTTATATATCAATTGTTGATCCCTTCTGAATAGATCTTGATTTCCTTTAGTTTGTGTAAAGGTTAGTAACCTTGGATAAATCCAAAACTACTAAGACAAAAACTATGATTATGAATACTACAAGTTATGCATAATCTAACTTGTAATACTAAGAAGAACAATGAATACTAAACTTTAAATATATTAATAATATTCTGCCTAGGTTACAGAATAACTAACTATGAGATTTATGATTGATGTGTATCTCTAACTATGCCATAGGGTTCCTTTTATATACTAAGGAAACCCTAATGGGCTTACAAAACGCGTCAAGTGATCATGCATATCTATTCCTAATATAACTCATACATATCACTTTAGCAGTACTAACTACATAAGTAACAATACTAACTATTATCTAATAGTACTAACTATACTGGCAGTACTAACAATGTACTGGCAGTACTAACTAATATAACTAACAGTACTAATGACTTAGACTGTTTTCAAGAATCTTCATCAGCAGCACTAACCATCATCAACAGTATCATTTGAACCAGCAACACTAAGTTGTAAAAGTCTTCAATTCCAAACATCAACAAACCTAGCTCATAATTCTTTTCCCCATCCCTTTGTTCCTGCGATTTCAAGCCCTCAAAACCCTAGGAGTGCCGAATTGGTGTTTGATCCAAGAACATTTAAGAATTGTTGTTTAGGTGCTAGCATTCAAGGTAAGTATGTTCATCTTAGCTAGTTTATGATATTCATGTAACATGATTTATGATGGATCTAGGGTTTACATAAAATACATATTATATATGAACTTTAATGATGGTAGGATGATTAGGGTTAGTTTAGGGTTATGATCATGCATGTTGCATGTTAGGGTTTATGATAGAACATGATTTAGAGTTGAGCATATTTTGGGTCTGTGTTCAACTGACGATATCTAGATGTTAGTAACGTGTTTTGATATGATTCAAGAGCTTAAATTCTAGTTCAAAGAGTCTATTTTTCAAAAAGTCCAGCCTCGAATAATTTTGAGTTCTAGAAGTTGGTTAAATATTGGTTACAAGAAAAGTTGTCAAAACAGTGAATACGAGTCAGAATTAGGTCATGTTTAGGAGGGTAAAACCCTAACTTAAAAGTGGAATTAGGGATATCTAATCTACTGTGATTAGGTTCAATATGTATATAAAGAAACCCTAGAAGGATAGCTTTTGATTGTGTGTCTAAGTAGGGTAATTATGGCTATACATTTTAGTGTGCAATCAGATCCGAATTGGGATAGTTTTGAAGTTAGATTTTATTTGGGATAGTTGCACACGTAATGAGAATTTGGGAATCACAAGGTAGTTAGTAAACTAATAAATGAACTTAGGTGATTTTTGGTATAATTTATAAAGGTAAGCAAGTAAGGGTTTTATGTTAGTAAAGATACCCTAAAATTCTGCATTTCTGAATAAATTATAGTTAACTAGTGTAATGTGTTAATGAGATGGTTAAGGTTAGGAATGGTGTCGGGGTGACCCATGATGGTTAATCAAACCCTTAGACATCCATCATATGTGTGTTACATGGACTAGAGCTTTTATCTTGGTCGCGTGTAACCATGTTTATTTATTTGTATAGTTGCGTGATAGGAATTGGAAGCTGAGTTTTGAGCATTCAGGTGAGTTACATAGTCCCACATTTTGTTGCATTTTAAACTTGGGATGGAAATGATGCAAGTGTTGAAATGAGTTTTGAATTAATGTGATTATGTGTTAGTGTAAATGCATGGGCTATTATGTGACTGATATGCTTTATGTGCTACATGTTTTGTGATTTGATATCGATGTGTGGACTAAGTCAGGAGGGTTACTTACGGGTATCCATGGCCTGTTTAATGGAAGGTATTGTGGCCTAGTCTGGAGGGTTACTTACGGGTATCCATGGTCTGGGCTAAGGGGAAACCACAAGGACTTTGGTATGATCCGAGAGTAATTAAGGTCGTCTGCTTGGTGTCTGAGTGATTGATTAGATTGAATTGCATGTTAGCTTGTATGTTAGTTAGCCTAATTGCCATGCAAATGTATTGTTTTATAATCACAGTAATTGGATAAAATGTTTTGGAAATTGATTAGATATGTATGTCTGAAAACCTATGTTTTTCACCAACTGTTGGTTGACGTATAAGCATCATTTTTAGGTATTCAGTAGGATAAGGTTAAAGTTAGGAAAAGTGGCTAGATGGATCGTAGGCAGCTGGCAAAGTTTAGTTATCTAGCTTTTGTTATTTGTTTTGGATGATGAATGTTATTTGTTTTGCTCTGTTAGGATGTATGAATGTTTGCATGTCATGACGTTGACATGAACTGCCTTCATTTCAATGTCAGACGCCTTTTGGATTTTGTTGATGTGTTCGGGTATTTTCATGACACTGCGTGTCTATACCTTATATTTTATGCATGTTTTAGTCTCTCTATATAGATGCCAATGTGTTGTGATGATTCTCTTTCTCATCGCACCTTGTGTTTCTGCCTTAGCAGGGTGTGACATGATGCGATACCAAGAAACCAGATATCAACACTGAAAAAGGGATCTTCCCAGAGTCGCGAGGTTTTTGAGGTGGGTGGAAGCCAAGGTGGTTAGGTCCAAGGTTGAAAGTGAGAAATGGAGAAGACTTCTCCTACATCAAATGTGTGTTGCCATTGATGGCCGTGAAGAAGACTTCCTTCTCCGAAATGGAAAGTAGTGGTAGTATAGTTGTGAACATACCTGGATCGTCAAGGATTATAATAAGACACTAAGCGAACCCTGACTTAAGGTTAGGTGTACTGCTCCTTACCCCTTGACATAGCGACTCAAAGTGTGTATATAAGGGCAAAAAGATTGGAGATTCTAGCCGAATGACGACATATGTTCCCATCCTGGAGAAACAATCAAAGAAGCCGACGCCTTAAGTCGAACGGTGTTGAACTAGGAACAAGCGTAATTGTATCGACTTGATTAGTTGAGTCATCTAAGATTTGATGTGATGCATTAGGACCGAGTCGACTATGCTAGTCACGGTGTGGAAATGTTGGAGTTGGAATTCTGATCTTCGTCAAAATACGTAACGAGCCCACGATGCTTAATTGTTTTCTTGATTGTTTTCGATTTGTCTTTCGACAATATATGTTTTCTAGTGGGATTATCACCACCGAATTCAGTGAAAAATATGCTTTATGTGCTATGTGCTTTTGAATGATAGTAAGCGTTTAGGTCGCTTTGTGTTGCCTGTGATGTGGCATAGGACGTGAGTGAATGAGTGATTATGTGATTAGGTAATTTTGTGATTATATGTGATAGTACTATAATGCGTTTGATGGGGTCATGAGTACTCCGAAATTGTATTCGCAACCAGTGGTCCATTGTTATATGAGACCGAGAGGGCGACGTATAGGGGTGTTGGTTAATGACGTATATTTTGGTTTTGGATTAGCGAAGTGTATTTTGTTTTGGTTGGCGAAGTGAGCCTTGTTTCGTTGAAGTGATAGCCAAATTTAGTCGGAGTGATCTTTTGTTTTGAGTTTTCTTTTAAAGAGCGACGTAGTGAACTGTATCGGATAAATCCGTGGCGTATTTTGTCTCTTTTGATAAGAGCGATTGTAAATGTGTTTTTGATTTTGTTGGTAGAATTACCATTTGTCTTGTTGACTTTCCATCTGAAATGGTCAAAGCGAGTAAGGTGTCGTGTATTCGTTAAGTGCGAACGTGCAAATCCGTGTGGTGACGAAGAACCCATTTCACCGCGAACAAAGAAAAGACGAGTAAGTAGAATCGAGCATCAGGACGACGGTCCCTTTAAGGTGGGCAGAATGTAACAACCTGAGTTATACGACGCGTATGGCGATCGCGTATTCGATGTCATAATTATTATTTTATGAGTTTTTATGATTGAACGTCGACATGCAAAATTTTTAATTGTCGGGAATAAATATTTTCTTATTTTATTCAGAATGATTTAGAGAAATCTTTATTTTTGTCGTTTCGCGAGTCAACGTTTGACCGCACGACCGTTGAATGTTTCTAGCATCATAATCAATTATGGCGCCCCCCGTTAATGTTTTATTTTTGTAAATTATATTTTTCACAGACTCCGTTGTCTTTTGTTCCTCGACCTGGGCCAAAACTCGCATTTTAGTGTATCAAGCCATATTTGCATTTAAAGGTTAAAGTATACTTTCATTTATATGGGTTGCAAAAAGGAAATTGCAAGTATTAAAATGGTTGCCAAAAAATTTATGCCTGCTCTCCCTTAGCCTCACTATAGCCGACGGCTATAGCCTCCAAGACACACAAACCAAACAATTTCTAGTTCCCAAGCATGAGTAATGATGACATGAGTTTACTTCCAAGGGTTGTCAAACTCTTACACACACAAAGAATAAACACCTAGTAAATCATTGTCACTCTTTTGCTCTCTTCCTCTTGCTAGGCCGAAAACACTCACACACATACAAAAACCATTGCCAAGTTTTGATTATTGAAATCCATTTAAACCTCACTCAAAAATGATTTAGATCAAGGTAGGAATAAGTAGAAACGTTTTTTCCTTCTTTCCCTCTTCTTTTGGGTTCGAAAGAGCAACAAACACAAACAACACAAACACCCTTGGTGTCTTGATTTTTCTAGTTACTAAAGATTTGATCTTGAAATCCCTCACTATATCACACAAATGAAAGTTTAAACCTAGATAGAACCAAGTGTTAGTTGTTTTCTTGGTTCCTTCCTCCTTTTTTTTACTCGTCGAGCCCCACAAGCCCACACCCTTTGGTGGTTTTGATCATCCAACTATCAAATATTGATTATATGATCAAGTTACGATCATCCATGAAGAAAAATGGCGCATGCATTAAGGTTTACAAGGTTCTTGATTTTTACTTGAACTAAAGGATTCTAGTCAAAGTGGTGGATTAAGGATTTAGTGGGAAGAATATTGGAAAGGGTTTAGTAAAGATTTGAAGTAATAAAACTTAAGGTTTTGGGTTTTTGTTTCGTTCGAGCCGTGGCAACAACAAAAAGGAACAAGGAGAGTCCGAGTTTTTGTCCGATCTTGCTTCTTTAAGCTTTGTGAGTATTTTTAATACTAGTGTTACTTTTATTTTTGTGATTCGATCGATTCTTGATAGTTGCATGTGATGAAATCCGAGGGATCTTGCGTCGAATAGGCTAGATAATAATATTGGGTGATTGAGTTATTTAAATATGACGTATAGACTATTTTAGATGTGTCGTGAATGGATTTTTGGGTCGAAAATGAATTTTGGCACGTTTTGTAGCACGTAGATTTAGGCAGAAAACTGGACACATATTTTGAGGTCTGAGATTTTGTAAAATTTGTTTTTTGTTTGGAAAATATGACAGGGTTTATTTTTACGCTCGTTTTGATATAAAATGGAGCTCCTAACTCCTAATAACGAAGAATCTAGAGCGAAATTGAGATATATACTTTAAGTTAGAAAATTCAGCACTTGTAATAAATATTAAAAGCTGGCATAAATTAGATCGTCCTATTTGAGCATTTTCGAGTCCGTTTTAGCCGTCCGGCGAAGCATGAAAGTTGTCCGGAATGACTTTTCGCTTCTACCGTGCAAATCTTAAGGTTTAACGACACTTAACGAAGAAACTAGACTAGTCGCAATTTAGAAAATAAATATATTATATGTATAAAAAGTCAACATAAAAGTCGACGGAGATTTTAACCAATGTTAATACGTTATAAGGGCGATTTCGATTAATAAAACTTACTGAAAGTGGTAATTTTCCAAAAATAGTAAATTTCTAAAATAGTAACTTTCTAAAAATAAAAAGTTTTTGATTATGTGGCGTATTACATAAATGAAAGAGAGATCGTACTTAATTTTATGGGGTATTAGGATCTAGGACGCGCAAGTGGATTTCTCATCACATGTGTATGTATATCTATATAGTTTAAATAGTTGCGATGTACGCACTATTCGATCGTACCTTATTGTATAGTAATCAAGCGACATAAATTATAGGCCGTGGTTGAGTTCGTTGCTGAGTAGTTCGTGATTGTTTTGGTTATTTGATCTTCGGCTTTGATTAAGGTGAGTTCATGGCATCGCTTTTTAACTGTTTTAAATGTTTTATAACCCGCGGGAGGGATACATGTTGTTTTGAAAATTAAACGCGATGTGTTTTGATACGTGATATGATTCCGCACTATGTGTCTATGCCTTTTGCTGTGTGACCGTTAATTACCAAGGAGGTAAACACTGAATGCATTAAATAGATCTATTGGGTTTGACAACCCTGTCCGGGGTCTGAATCCGATGGTGAACACCCTGTAACGAATATTTTGTATTGAGACTAGGGGTGGTGGCATACTTCCCGGTCAGTATTTTATCCTAAATGATAAATGTGTTAAGGTTCGGTACACGGGCTCATGTTAGTGGAAATCATTATATAACTTGCCTTGCAAGCAATGTTATAATTGTTTTTGTGGAACCAAATATGCGTTCTGACTGTTATTTGTAAACTCTATGAATTCACTCAACGTTTTGTTGACATTTTTAAGCATGTATCTTAGGTTTAGGAGCTGTTGATGGCTTGGAAGGAATGCAACGCGGATAGCAGGGATTGTGTCTCGGTGAAAATTTATACATTTTATAAAAAATGAGATTTGTAAGAAAGTCGTGATGTGACTTATTAGAAAAGAAATTTCTAAAGTTATTTGTGACCTACGTAACTCTGATTTTCCTTATATAAATAAAATAATTTTTTTATAAACGTATCATTTGATCGTTTACTGGGACTCATGTGTATGAATTACGAAGTAGCACCCCAACGTGGTATTCCGATGCGTTATGATTTTTAGGGGTGTTACATCGATTGATTTTCTCAAATTAATTTTTATTCAGTCAGTGAGACAGTAACTCATTGGTTCACTCTTATCGTGTTGTCTGCTTTGAGACGTTCCGGTAATGAGAACAAGCTCAGTATGATGAATCTAATACTTGTGTGTTAGAAAGATTCAATACTGCAAGCTGGAAATCCTGTCAAGGAGATTCTTCTTAAATTGAATCTAACTGATCGCAGGTCGATCCTCACGGATTCAAAGGTTAATCCAACCAAACCCGGGCGAATGACAAAGCCATATGTTAGAGTATGCTCGTGTCATAATAACTAATTATATTGCTAGACACATATGAGCCTATGGGGTCACACACTTATACACTGAGGTACCATTTTATATATCGTGTTTATTGTATTTACGGTACATAAATAACCCACGTAACTTGGGATCACTATTAGGCTTTTAATAACTAAGTAAAGTATTTTTTATATTGGACTTAAAAATCAAATGGGAGGCCTATTTGAGCCCTCATAGTGGCCGGCCTATATGGAGGTCAAAGAGGGGATGAGATCAAATCTTTTGGTAAATTAATATGGGATATCTCCTTATTAATGTGATTGGTAAATTAATATGGGATATCTTCTAATTAATGTAATTATAAATTTACCAAATATTTCTCTCCTCCTCTCCTATATATATACACGGCACATATACACTCTTAATAAGGGTTTTATGTGTTATTGTTTTCTATCACTTTGTATCTAGTTTATTAAAGGTGAATTCAATAGTTACGGGGTTAAGACTAGCATCAATTGGTATACAAGGAAGTGTAGTGTGGATACATCATAGAGGTGATCTACATTGATCACTTGGTTTCATTTTGTGTTTTGTGTTAGGGTGAAGGTCACCGGTTGATTCTACCGATCACTCTACAAAAGGTATTACTTTTCTTGTTTTTCTTTGATTGATCATATGACTCTATGGATCCGTTGATAGGTGCATTATGCATTGCGTTTAATATTTGTTTATATGATAATCATTTGATTCAACACCTATAGTGGTATCACGAGCCATCATATGATGTCATATGATCATCTTGTATGCGTAAAAATGGCTAAAAACGCGTGTTTTTAATGGAATCAAATGGATAATTTTAAAACAGCCTCTAAGGCCTATTTTTTGAAATTAATTCGACCCATATAGGGTCTTATGATCTGGTATTTTTGATCCCATAACCATTTTTTATGCATACTTTAATTGGTTTTGTTATTGGGTACGTGTAAAAGGGCCTAACTCGCGCATTTTAGAACGATTCTTGAATCGGTTTTAAATCAGCCCTTTGGGCATTATTTTCTGAATTAATATGGTTGTTATAAGGTCTTTAATACAATACTAAGTTATCCTTAAGCCATTGGTTACACGTACCAATCAGGGTTTTAATTCTAGTTAATTTATTTCTTCGATTCGTTGGCTAAACAATTTATTTCTTGTTAATCATTTTGTTTCCATGGTAAATACATGCATGTTTGGCCATGGACTTAGCCAACACCTTGTTAATACATGATATTATGGTATTATTATGTTGTGTATGCACATATGATGAAAACCATGACCACTTGTGACTTGATTCGCTTGTTGTTGCATTTAATTTCAGTTTTGGGTTTTGCCATTGTTTTGGCTTCTTTTTGTATGGTTTTAATTTTGTTGTAGCCATTGTTTGGGAACTTTATAATAGTTAGATGATAGAATAAATGTATTTAATCATAAAATTATTGTAACCAAAGTTTGGATTCGAATGGCGCAAAAGTTATAAGCATTAAGTCAAATTCGGAGCTGCTGGAGTAACCTCCACTAAAAGTGGGTTTCCCGGAGTTCTATAAGGAGTTAGAAGCTAAAATTTTAGGAGAAGAAGCACAACGCATGGGGCTACAATTTATTCAACTGGAGCTCAGATTGGGGAAGAATCCTTCTAGGAGTTTCAGGCCCGTCAAGTCAGCTAAAATTTTATGGCAGTTTTGGGCTTCAAGTTCATTTGGGGTTTCACTTGCTCATGATGGTTCTTGGAGAAAGTGGGAGCCCTCCTTGTGGTTGTGTGGTTAACCCTTAGTTGACTTCTTGGTCCTCGTGATGGCTTACGAGACCAAGCATAGGTTTTTCATCGGTTGAGGCTTTGCATACTTGTGGTTGTGTTCGTTTGTTTGCTTTTATATATGATTGTAATGTATATAACTTGTAAACGTTTTTTATAAAACTAAAAATAAAACACAAACCAATTTTAAAAACCAAATCATTGATTTTCACAAAACACACAAATACAATGTATTTTTGGTATACTTTGGTCTTTTTAGGCACGTTTTTATAGGCAAAAGGTATGTGTAATTAAGCACATACCACAAACTAATATTTATTTCACCTAGGTTATATATTAGTGATAAAAATAAACAACTTGACACACATAAATGATATAAAACAAGTATTAGACTTAAGTTAAAAATAGTTTTTTAACTTGTGCTACGAAGAATGATTGCATGCTTCCTCGTACACACTTTTTGATCATGTATTTATTCAATTGGTTGAGAACACTTGCATTTGCTCTTTACTTTGTGTGATACATAGGTGAATTATAACCCAAGATGATTATTCTCTATGCGTGAGACCTAGATATATTCACACATGTTCTCGCATTGGATGACTTAATCGAGTTAAGCAGGTGAGACCTTGGCTCGAGGCAATGATAGGACTGAACATGCCAGCTTGACATTGTTTCTTTGGTTACAAATGTTATGATTCCCATATGGTCTAAGAAATGTACATGTTTTTACAATTGGTGAACGTCACCTACCTATTGAATCTATCATTGCTAGCAGATCAACTGATGTGATGGTGGAACCTCAATGAGGATCTTAGCCTTTCATAAAATTAATTATTTTATATAAACTTGGGTAGTTAATTTTAAAAGGATTTATTATCGAAAATATTAAAATTGAACTTTATAATTTCTGTTAATGACATTATGCAACACAAATCGTAAACAAAAGTTTGCTTCCTTTCTTTGTTAGAGGAAGCCAAACTAAGACTTATTTCCTTGTAAGAAAGAGACTTATTCCTATCTTTTCTACTTCTATGAGAAAGCTAAAAATATGAACATTGGAATTTTCCAATTCTAATCAAACTCAAAGCACACTTACTCAAGAAATCGTATTGTCTTGTAAAAGTCAAACGGTTAAGTACGGTTGCACGTCTTATTTGGTGTGTAGCTTATAGTCTCTAGTATTTTGTGAAAAAAATTTAGAATTTTTTGTAAACGTTTAATATTTTTTTTAATTTAGTTTAGATAAAAGTTTATTTAATTCATAAAAAATACAAAAATTATCAAAAAAAATATTTTGCTTTTTTAGAAAATTTTCATATTTTTCCTAAGATTCTACACACCCTTTTAGGTAATGTAGAAGGAGGAATTGCATGCAAAACTTTCAAGTTAAAAAAATAGCATTGATGGATAGTCCATCATATATATATATATATATATATTAAAACTTGATGCCTTCCCTTGAATATCCTAAATACAAAGTTTACACATTAGTGATAATGGCATATATTCAAAGAGGAAGAAAAGGAAATAAATTGCGACTATCTCCACTTCATTGTTATAGACAACACATTTAAAGTTGTCTCATCTAAAGGAGCATTCATTCTATAGCCACATGATATCTACGCGCCCAAGTACAATGATGTCTACATTCATTTGGAGCAACGGCATTAAACTACTGATATAGACGCACATGTATAGTTGTCTAAACTTAGTATCACCTTGTAAGTGACCCACTTTATTTCTAGTTGGTCTTTATAAATAATACATTACTTTTTCACATATGGAAGCATCAAATTTTATAAGAATCATTGCATATTATTCTATTAGATAACTTGTCGCTTTTCTGATGTCGCTGCCTGAAAAGTTATCTATACAATGTTTATGCACGATTCCTTATTAAACAATAAAGTTCTAGATATACTTGTAATGCAAATGTAATTTAAGTTTGACTTAAATAATATTATATTTGTGACATTGTCATATTATTCATACAAATAAACGGAAGCGTGATGGACTCACAACCCACTAGTATTAGGATCGTAATCTGACTCATAAAATGCTCACTTGTTTGTATAAATACTTGATGTTGTGCCATGCACAAGTGGGAGAAATCTAATTGTGTGCAAGTTACAACACATAGCAATATGACTAATGGTTTTTCTTAACCGCGTGGTAAGAAAGCTAATATTCTATCAGGACTTATACACCTCGATGTATGTTGCCTTACTTAGAACTAATGTCAAGAAATCATAAATACCTACTTCATCATATTCACTAAAAGGTTTAGCCAATATGATTGTGTCTTTTTGTAAAGACATCAATAAGAAGTATGTAATTAACTTGAAAAGACTGTTGAAGCCAAGAGTTCGGCGTTAATCATACTTTATTTAAATGCTTGTGACTTCTTGTAAAGACATAAACATAAGGTCCTTGAACTGTTCTAAGACTTATAAAGTAAGCAATTGACTTGTCATGTCTCCTTGTCAAGACATGCACATGAAGTCATTGACATGTTCAAAGACTTATAACGTAAAATTAGAGATTAACATGTTATGTCTTCTTGTTAAGACATGTACAAAAATCCCTTGAAGTTCTCTAAGACTTCTACGTGTTAATGCCATTATATTTGAACAAATTGTCAAGTATGTGAGTCAAAGGGTATTAGGTTATCTAAGGAATTATGATACTATCTCACAATCCCATTACTCATAGAATACCACATCGCTATTGTATGTCTGATGTGTAAAATTCAAACTCTGTTGAATGTTTGATTTTGAAGAACTTTAGCTACCCTATCTCTAATCTAATCAAAGGTTAACACAAAAAATTAATTAATCCACAAGTTTTACACAATTTGGTTCCAACCAAGAAGGTAACTAAGACCCCATCAGGTTATAGGAATGGGAAGTACACCCATTAAGTCCCTTAACTGAAGTTCTGAAATGTGTAAGATCAGTTCCAGCGTGTTAATTGCAAAAAATAATCAAGAACGTCACATATATTTATACCTCCCAAACAAGAACAATTTTATTGTTGCTCGACTTGCTGCGTATTTGGAGAAAGTCTCCTCTTACACGAAGCAAGTGGGAGTATCTGTTTTGGAGAAAGTCTCTTTTTACACAACCTTCTGAACCATACTACGAACGACATTAATAAATGATGAGATGTAAGTCCATGAAATAAACTCATTTTTTGGAATTGAATTGATCTTTCACCAATCGGTAAGACTGAAAGGTTAAATTGGTTCTTCTAGGAGAAGACTAATATGGACAGAAATGTACACACATTTATACGCACACCTAGTGACAAGGGTTTTACTTATACTCAAGCGATTGACTATGATTAAAACTACCTTTCCTTACATGCGTTAAATGAATAAAGATATAAATTACCATACCTGATTTCATGAATATCAAATATGGCAATTGGATGTCTAAAATCCTTCTTGAGTGATTACCTTTGCGAGGACGTTGTGTAATCAAAAGGGTTTTTGAATCCAAATTATCTTTAGAAAATGGTGGCATGCAGGCAAAAATCCAAGTGTGGATAGAGCATGCATCCTAGGAGCTAAATCCTTAAGTTCAAATCAATAATTTGATTGATTGAAAACAAAGATAACTCGTGTTTACACCTTAAAGCTTGTCTAGCATTAGGTCTGTTTTTCCTATATCTCATATGTTTGCAACATATTAGAAATGATATTTCACCTAAGCTTGACTTTCATCCTTAGCTTGGAATAATGTTTCTATCGAGAGATATAAGAAATAAAACATACAACCTTGAAACAAATGTTTATTAGGATAAACATATGCGATTTAAAAGTCTAACATAACATGACACATCGTTGAGCAAGACTCAAAGTTCTATCTCACCTGATGAGTTGAACACATGTTGAAAACGTTTAGTTTAGCTAAAAGTTTCATTATGTATGTCGTGATATGTGTTTAGAACAAAAAGTAACACTTGCATGAATGCAAATGAATCGAAACCAATAGTAACTAAGTGAAAAGTCATTAGACTACATTAAAAGAACTTTCTAAAAGGCTAGTAAAGACTAAAGTCATGTTCATTGTTTACAAATTTTTAATAAGGAGATTAGTGTTGAGTTTATACACTAATGCTTATTTTTCTTGAGATGATTCTCAACCCTAGTCATAGCAGGATTTTATCATAAATGATAATACTGCTGACTAGACAATGCTTTATTGAAAGCATTGTTGCACTATTCATTAAATAATAAGAATACTTCACAGTTTAGGAAGCTGTTAAGAGGATTGTCTTATATAGGTGGTTTTGCTTGCTTCAAACAACCTATGTAATGTATTGTGCCGATGCTAGTAATATTATATTAGTACTTGAACGCACATATACAAAATGACAATCACCGTTTTATTCAAAACCTTCACTACATGTGAGTTCTAAAACAAGTATTCTCAAAGTTCACTCAGATGACAACTTAGTTGGTACTTCTTACAAAGTTCCAAAAAAAAATGTTTGTATTCCCCCCCTCCCCCACCTTGTACCGAACATGTTTATCATGCTAGGAACATTGAACTTTGACCTACTAGTAGTCTCATGTATATATGTTTTTTAGTATTTGGATAATGGAACGTTAAGCAGTTGTATTAAGCAATAAATTGATATACCTGGTACGATCGTCTTCATTTATACAACTGTGTTCTATATTAGCATGTTTAAATCCATGAATAACTTATTTATTCTAAATCGTCCATTGTCAGTTAATGATACGGGAGTATCATTGAAATAAGGCAAATGTGAGTATTTTTGGTCATATTCATATGGTGTGAATATTAATGGATGATACCGCCAAACTCATATATTGTTCATTGGATGAACATTGGACTGACCCAACATACGAGTATTCACTACATGGATCGGCGTCAATCAGTGTTGCAAAAATCGGCAATCGGCCGCCTAGGCGGAATCGGTCATTAAACGCCTTGATTTTTACTAATCGGCCTAAAAAATCGGTCTGGTAAAAAATCGGTTAAAATCGGATTAATCGGTTAAAATCGGAAAAAAATCGGAAAAAATCGAGAAAAATCGGAATAAATAATGAAAAAATCGGATCACTTGAAATATTTGAAGTTTTGAACTTTGAAATACCATGCTTATCTTATACATATTATATCTAAAATTATAATTTTGTATATAAAAAATCCAATCCGATTAATCCCCGATTAATCCCCGCATAACCGATTAATCGCTAGGCGCTACCCGACCGCTCCAGGAGCGCCTAGCGATTTTTGCAACCTTGGCGTCAATAGTGATCACGAAAGTGGGTTATGTCCCCTCTCATCCTCAGACTTGAGATGCAAGTAGATTTTGTGTGTGTGGAATGTCAATCTTTGATATGGTTTAACGCTGACCTGTTGAAGGCTGCTATAAAGGCCATTATCAGGAGGGATGTGAAACACATAACGGACACGTGCAGTCAAAATAGGATTTGTTCCTCCACATGTTATGGAGAAAGATACTACTGGGCCCCTCGATGATTTGAACAGATGTATGTGTGGCCGCACCCAAATGTAATTAAGATGATACTTGATTAATTTGGTAATCTAGTTCAATGTCTATATCGAGAAACAGAATTGTTAAACATAAGAATGACTTATGATCCATGTCAAAATGTTCAACATAGTATCTGTAACAAAAGGATGATTGATATCAAAACCATTTAAATGAGATGTTTAAGAAACTATCCTCATATGTCTCTAGAGGCATTGACGTGTTGCTAGACGCTAACCTTTGCTTGTGTAATTACTTGATTATTATGACGTGCGCAAGTGGGAGCTGTTGGAGTATGCTCGTGTCATAATAACTAATTATATGGCTAGACACATATGAGCCTATGGGGTCACACACATATACACTGAGGTACCATTTTATATATCGTGTTTATTGTATTTACGGTATATAAATAATCTGCGTAACACGGCGTCACTGTTGGGCTTCTAATGACTAAGTAAAGTACTTAGTTTTTGGACTTGGAAATCAAATGGGCAAGCCCATTCCAAGCCCAATATTAGCCGGTCATATGGAGGAGAAAAGAAAGAGATTTGTATTTTGATAATTATCACTTGATTTGGTGATATCTTTCAATTAATTGTATAAAACAACTTACCAAAACCTCTCCTTCTTTCCTCTTTGATGGTGAACAAAATTATCAAGAGAAAACAACCTAGGGTTTGTGTTTTTCTTGATCTAATACTTGAATCAATCTTATTCAAGGTGAATTCCAAGGTTACGGGGTTTAGACTAGCATCAATTGGTATACAAGGATGTGTAGTGTGGATACATCATAGAGGTGATCTACTTTGATCACTTGGTTTCATTGGGTATTTGGTATTAAGGTGAAGGTCACCATTTGATTCTACCGATCACGCTACAAAGGTACTAATCTTGTTGTTTTATTATGATTGATCATATGACTCTATAGATCCGTTGATAGGTGTTTGTACCGCTGCGTTTTATATTTGTTTATATGATATTCATTTAATTCAGCACCTATAGGTCAGTCCAATGTTCATCCAATGAACAACATATGACTTTGGCGGTATCATCCTTTAATATTCATATTGTATGAATATGACTAAAACACTCACATTTGCCTTAATTCAATGATCTCCCTTTATCATTACTTGACATAATATGGAGTCAATTTATAATAAAAAAATAATCAATTGGATTTAAACATGCTAATATAGAACACAGTTGTATAAATGAAGACGATCATACCAGGTATATCAATTCATTGCTTAATACAACTGCTTAACGTTCCATTATCCAAATACTAAAAACAGATATACATGAGACTACTAGCAGGTCAAAGTTCAATGTTCCTAGCATGATAAACATGTTTGGTACAAGACATTGACTTTGTAAAAAGTACCAACTAAGTTGTCATCTGAGTGACCTTTGAGAATACTTGTTTCAAAACTCACAAGCAGTGAAGGTTTTGAATAATACGATGATTGTCATTTTGTATATGTGCATTCAAGTGCTAATACAATAATACTAGCATCGCCATAACAAATTACATAGGTTGTTTGAAGCAAGCAAAACCACCTATATGAGACAGTCTTCTTAACAACTTCCCAAACTGTAAAGTATTCTTATTCTTTAATGAATAGTGCAACAATGCTTTGAATCAAGCATGTCTAGTCAACAGTATTATTATTTATGATGAAAATCCTGCTATGACTATGATTTGAGAATCATCTCAATCAAAATAAGCATTAGTGTATAAACTCAACACTAATCTTCTTATTAAAAAAATCCGTAAACGATGAACATGTCTTTAGTCCTTTGCAGGCCTTTTAGAATGTTCTTTCAAATGTAAGTTCTAATGACTCATCACCTTGAGATACTATGGATTGTAGTTTTATCTTGCCATTTATGCAAGTGCAATCAATGTATCTAATACATGACATACATAATGAAACCTTTAGCTGAACCAAACGTTTTCAAATATGTGTTTAACTCTTCAGGTGAGATAGAACTTAAGTTTTGCTCAATGATGTGTCATGTTGTGTTAGACTTATTAATCGCGTATGTTTATCTTAGCAAACTTATGCTCTAAGGTTACATGTTTTATTTCTTATATTTATCAATAGAATATTATACCAACAAGGATTCAAAATCTACTTAGGTGAAATATTATTTTCCAATAAGTTGGACAACAATATAAGATATAGAAAGACAAAACGTAATGCTCCGACTAGCTTTAAGGTGTACTAAGGAGATCTCTTTGTTTCAATCAAAATCAAATTGTTTATTTAAACTTAAGATTCCAGCTCGTAGATGCATGCTCTAATCCACTTGGATTTTACAGCTTGCATATTTTCTAAAGATAACTTGGATTCATAAACCCTTTTGATTACAAAACGTCCTCGCAAAAGTAATCATTCAAGTAGGAGTTTTGACATCCAATTTCCATATTTCATATTCATAGAATCAAGTATGGTAATTAATATCTTTATTCATTTAACGCTTGCAAGGAAAAGAAGCTTTAATCATAGTCAATTGCTCGAGTATAAGTAAAACCCCTATCACAAGGCGTGCGCTTAAATGTGTGTACATTTTTATCCATATTAGTCTTCTCTTAGAAGAACCAATTTAGCTTCTCAGTCTTACAGATTGGTGAAAGATCAATCAAATTCCCAAAATGATTTCCTTTCATGGACTATATCTCAACATTTATTATATCATTAGCTAGTGCATTCAGAAGGTTGTGTAAGAAGAGACTTTCTCCAAAACAGATGCTCCCACTTGCTTCGTGTAAGAGGAGATTTTCTCTAAATACACAGCAAGTTGAGACAATCAATAAAACTTGTTTCTCGTTTGGGATGTATAATGTAGGTTGACAGTTCTTGACTCTAGTTTGCTAATAACACGCTTAACGTGATCTCAACAAATTCAGAACTTCAGTTAAGACTTAATGGGAGTCTTCCCATTCCATAGCCTGATGGTGTCTTAGTTACCTTCTTGGATGGTAAACCATATTGATAAACACTTGCTTTTACTCAATGTATGTTAACTAGATAAGATTAGAGGTATGGTAGTTAAAGTTATCAAAAGTCAAACAATATCAACAGAGTTGGATTTTACACATCAGACATACCAAAGCGATGTGGTATTCTATGAGTAATGGGATTATGAGACAGTATCACAATTCCATAGATAACCTAATACCCTTTGGCTCACATACTTGCCAATTTGTTCAAACATAATGGCATTAACATTAATTTCAAGCCAATTGCATGCTATAACGTAGAAGTCTTAGAGAAGTTTAAGGACTTTATGTACATGTCTTAACTAGAAGACATAATACGCTAATTACTAACATTACTCTCCTGGTCTTCCAAAGTAGGCTGCATAAGCAACGGAAGAATACGGTTGAACAATGGCCCGGCACCGAATTCACGAGCATATTAAATAAAGTATTATTGAACGTTATGCTTATGTCTTTACAAGAAGTCATAAGCATATTAAATAAAGTATTATTGAACGCCGACTCTTGGCTTCAACTATCTTTTCAAGTTAATTACATACTTCTTATTGATGTCTTTACAAGAATACACAAAACCTTTTAGTGAATATGATGAAGTAGGTATTTATTATTTCTTGACACTAATTCTAAGTAGGGCGACATACATCGAGGTGTATAAGTCCTAGTAGAATATTAGCTTTCTTACCATGCGGCTAAGAAAAACCATAAGTCATATTGTTATGTGTTGTACCTTGCACACAATTAAGATTTCTCCCACTTGTACATGACACAACATCAAGCATTTATACAAATAGATGAGCATATTATGAGTCAGGTTACGATCCTGAGACTAGTGGGTTATGAGTCCACCATGCTTCTTGTTTGTTTGTATGAATATATGACAATGTCACAGATATGATATAATCTAAGTCAAACTTATATCACATTTGCATTACAAGTATATCTAGAACTTTATTATTTAATAAGCAATCATGCATATACATTGTATAGATAACATTTTAGGCAGTGACATCAGAAAAGAGACAAGTTATCTAATAAAATGATATGGAATGATTCTTATAAAACTATGATGCTTCATATGTGAAAAGTAATGTATTATTTCAAGACCAACTAGAAATAAAATGGGTCACTTACAAGGTGATACTGAGTTTAGACAACATTACATGTGCATCTATATCAGTAGTAAAATGCGTTGCTCCCACTGAATTTAGACAACATTAAATGCATGTCTATACGAATGAAGTGCAAGTCGCAATTTATTTACTTTTCTACTCTTTGAATATCTACACATTATCACTAATGTGAGCCTCACGGACTAGTAAACATGTACTTAGATATTCAAGGAAGTGCATCAAGTTCTACTATATATGTGATGGACTAGCCATCAATGCTTTTCTTTAACTTGAAAGTTTTTGCATGCAATTCCTCCTTCTATATTAGCTCATTGGTGTGTAGAATCTTAGGAAAAATATCAAGTTAAGGAAAACTACTAGAAAACATGCTATTAATTTCCTTTTTTCTTTCACGATTTATTAAGATTTCTGTTTCTAATTATTAAAACTCATACCATGTCTTGACGCTTCAAGATGTATCGTTTTGGTGACTATAGAATACATGTTCTCTAGTCATCCAAATAAGATGTGCAACCGTACTTAGCCGTTTAACTTTTACAAGACAAAATGATTTCTCGAGTAAGTATGCTTTAAGTTTGATTGGGATTGAGAAATTCAAGTGTTCCTATTATAGCTTTCTCATACAAGTAGGAAGGATAGGAATAAGTCTTTTTCTTACAAGGAAAGAAGACTTAGTTTGTCTTCCTTTAATAAGGAAAGGAAACAAACTTTTGTTTACGGTTTATGTTGCATAAATGTCATTAATACAAAGTTCAATTTAGTATTTTCGATAATTATCCTTTTAAAATTAACTACCCTTGTTTATAATATAAAACAATTAATTTTAACGAAAGGCTAAGATCCTCATTGAGGTTCTACCATCACATCAGGTGATTGCTAGCAGTTGATAGTTTCTGATAGGTAGTTGGTTATGATCACAATTTGGCAGACCATATGGGGACTCATGACATTTAACTGAGGAAACAATGTCAGGATGGCATGTTTTGTTCCCTCATCCTTGCCTAGAGTAAGGTTCTCATCCTGCATTACTCGATTAAGTCATCCAATGTGAGAACATGTGAGAATATATCTAGGTCTCACGCATAGATAATAATCACCTTGGGTTACACTTCACCTACGTCTCACGCAGAATGACGAGCAAATGCAAGTGTTCTCAACCAATTGGACGGCATGACTTAAATTTGACGGCATGACTTAAATTTGATGTGTACGAGGAAGCATTGCATTCATCCTACGTAGCACAAGTTAAAAAAACTATTTTTAACTTAAGTCTAAGACTTGTTTTATATCATTTATGTGTGTCAAGATGTTCATTTTCATGACTAATATATAACCTAGGTGGGATAAATATTAGTTTGAACAATACATAAATTAAATAACAATCATAACATTTATTTAGTGTTATTTATATAAAAACAAGTGTTTAGTTTCAAATCATATTTAACTTTAAACTAAATCAAAGATTTAGTTTATAAAAATAGGTTTGTGTTTTATTTTAGTTTTATAAAAACATTTGCATGTTTATATTTTTTTTGAACGGCAGATATATTGAAAACTAGCAAGGAGCTAGGAAAAGTTACAAAGGCTTTAAAAGCCAGGAGTTCCAACAACTAAGATTACACCCTTTATTTTTTAACCAAGAAAAAGAAAGAGTACAAATGGAATAAAAAAGATCACTTTTCCTCAACGAGTGGGAGGAAAAAGTAACACCATTACGATAGCGCCATAAGCACCATAACAAAGTCACAAAAATGACTTACGCTTTATCCTTGACATCTCTAGAAGCTCTCCAATCTTCGAACCACTAGAAACAATCGAACCAAGAAGAAAAAGAAGGCATATCTAAATTGGTCCATCTTCTAGCAAGGCGCCAAACATCACAAGCTAGATCACAACCAAAGAAAACATGATCAACTTCTTCAACCACATCATTGCACATCGGGAAAATAATGGACGGAATATCAAGGCCTCTTAATGAAAGATTTAGCTGCGTAGGGAGCCTATCCAAAGAAAGATGCCAAGCAAAAATGTTTACCTTTCGAGGAAGAATTTTAGACCATGAGGTGCATGGAGAACAAGAAGGGAGCATACATGAGTCAATATGCAGACGCATTACATGAAAAAAAAAGATACCGTCATCATCAAGGCTCCATCTGCATGAGTCAGGCCCATCAAGGAGCTGAACCTGACCCAAATCCAACACAAGGGAACCAAGAGCAGCTTCATTATGAGAACCTTCAATTTGCCTCTTCCAATTCTAGATCCACGAGTCATTTACTCTACAATCAGAAAGTAAACAATCCTCATTTGTATCTAGGTGAAATAATCTGTTAAACCTAGACATTAAAGTACCACCGCCATTCCAAGCATCTTTCCAAAAACATATAGATAACCCATTGCCCACTTTGCGAGAAAGAGTGTTTTTCAGGATAAGGTTACAATTATGAAGCATAGAGTATCTCTAAATGATGGAAGCCCAAACGCCATTACAATAGCACCCCTTAAGATCAACCCCCGCTTCCGCCCTATGAATAGCTACAATGACCTGGGCCCATATAGAATCAGGATTGGTAACAAGATGCCATCTCCACTTTTGGAGAAGAGCAAGATTGATAGCTTTTATACTACCAATATTCAGCCCACCCTTTTCAAACGAAGCCATGACATTATCCCATTTAATCCACGACATTTTTTTTCTCGTTACTACCTCCCCAGAAAAAGGAGGTCCGCATCGCTTCAAGGGAGTTGAGAACTAATTCAGGGCATTTGAAGATTGATAAATAATAGATCCCAAGACTTCCTAATACATATTTTATAAGAGTTAGACGACCTCCAATGGATAACGTGTTTGCTTTCCAGGAGGAGAGTCTAGCCCAGAAACGATCTACCAAAGGTTGCCAATTGGAAATAAGGTTCATGTTCGCTCCCAGAGGTAAGCCGAGATAAGAAAAAGGAACTGTACCTGAGCCACACCGAGTGACACGAGCCATATCTTCAATATCTTGAGGGTTCATCCCAAGACCATAGATGTTAGATTTAGAGACATTGATTTTGAGACCCGAAGCAAGATAAAACACGTGAAGAACGTGAATGATATTGATCATGTCTTGCCTATTCCAATCTGAAATAATCACAACATCGTCCGCATAAAAAAGATGAGATATTTTATAACATGATTCTCCTATTGAAGCCCCTTGAATAAGACCCGAAGAGACCGCATTTTTTAGCGCAATGTGAAGGCCTTCCATTACGATAATGAATAAGAAAGGACTTAACGGATCGCCTTGACGTAAACCTCGCTTGATAGAAAATTCACTAGTTGGACTTCCATTTACTAAAACCGAGGCTCTAGCAGAATGTAAGCAAATGTTAATCCATCTACGTCATTTTTTCCCAAAACCAAGACTTGATAACATGTGATCAAGAAACTTCCAACTAACTGTGTCAAACGCTTTTTCAAAATCAACCTTAAACAACATCAGATTTCTTTTCTTCTTTTTGTACCACGACATGATCTCACTGAGCATCAAAGGACCATCAAGAATAAATCTTCCCGAAATGAAAGCAGATTGTTCTTTGCTCACCACTTTATCAATCACTTTCGAGAGCCTATTAGCCAAGACTTTAGCAATAATCTTATATTGCATACCAATCAGAGAAATTGGCCAAAAATCATTAACATGGATAGGATTGGCTACCTTCGGGATCAACGTAATGAAAGAAGAATTTGTACCTTTAGGCATTTCGAACGAATCAAAAACACCACGCACGGCTCTCACCACGTCATCTTTCAAGAGATCCCAATATGTCTTTAGAAAAAGAAAAGAAAAGCCATCTGGGCCTGGGGCTTTTTGACTCCCACAGTCCCAAACGGCCAGCCGGATCTCGTCATCAGAAACATTCTTTTCCAGTTCCAAGTTATCATTGTGGTCTAAGGTATGTTGGGGTGTAACAGTAGAGAAATCGGACAAGGAATCACAATTGTCAAACTTCTCTTTGTAAAAGTTGCAGAACGCTGTTTTGACTTGATGAGGGTTAGTAACCCAATTACCATCTATCATGATACCTTGGACCGCTTGTTGAGACCTCTTTTGCTTCAATAAACCGTGAAAGAATTTTGTATTTTCATCTCCTTCAACGTCCCATATGACCTTAGCTTTTTGCATCAACTCCATATCTTCAAGATGTTGTAAATCATCACGTTCTTTGAGAAGCTTAACACGGTCCTCCTTTTCAGTATCTAAGGCGCTATTAGAGTTGATCTTCTCTTCAATATCCGCTAGCTTCCTCACAATCTCAAGTTTTCTAGACATATCAGTACTTCTAGCTTGGTGATTCCATTCTTTGATAGTCTTCTTGAGACGTTTAAGTTTTTCGTGAAAGGGCATTTGGGGATTAGTAATCGAGCATTCTTTATAAGCCTTTTGAAGACAGTCATCAAATCCTTCACGTTGAAGCCATGAATGAAAGAATTTGAAAGGCACCGGACCATAATCAATCTTATCACAATGAAGCAAAATTGGAGAATGATCCGACCAACCATGAGGAAGAGCCGTTACTTTTATATCTGGAAAAATATCTGTGACATGTTGAGATACCAGGAAGCGATCCAACTTGCTCATCTTAGAACCCGCCTTATTCATCCAAGTAAAGTTTCGACCTCCCAAAGGGAGCTCAATTAAACATGCATCAGTTATAAAAGCATTAAAATTGTTAGCCAAAGGGCGATGGAATTCAGTGCCATAACGCTTATTTTCATCTCTAACTTCGTTCAAGTCTCCAAACAAAACAAAATGTCCTTCGTTGTTACAAATGAAGTCTAACAACCGATTCCACATGGTAATTTTTTCACTCGTCTCTTGAGGCCCATAAATATTAATCATATAGAACACATTATCAGATGTAGTCGATCTCCCCTTAATAATAATATACCAATCATCACACCAAATTTGATCCTTGATGAAATGATTCGGGTCCCAAACAGAAATTAAGCTTCCTAATCGACCTCTAGATAAACTACAAGCATAATCAAAAGTATAATTACCCCACAGACTTGATACGAAACAATTCAAGGCGCGTCATTTTTGATTCATGGACACCTAAAAATTGAATGTTATTTTTGAAGCACATTTCCTTGATCCATACTCATTTTCTCCTTTTCTTAGTACCTCGGATGTTTATAGAAAGGATCTTCATTTATCTACCATTAACACTCCAATTCTATCAATCAGCCTTTGTAGCGAATTGTGACACCCTTTTACGTCGTACCCCAATTTTTCTCCAACCTCTATGAGTCTGGACATTTCATGTATAACCGAGATGCCCCTAATACCATTACGTTTAAGTTTATCAGTGTGAGTCGGGCACTTACCAGATTTGGATTGAAGGGAGCTTAAAGAATGCTCCTGTTCAGAATTTTTGTAATGTTCGAAGCCTGGTGGCCGACTCAAATTTAATGAACTAGAATTATCATTTCGATCCATTTGAGTTTCAGGTATAACCTCTTCACAAGCAATATTGACTTCGTTACTATGAGTACATGCTTCTTGATCTTTTCCCGCTTCATGAGGAACATGTAAAGCCTCTTGTATTTTGTATTCATCATCACTTTCTGAAACTGATATTGCATCCTTGTCATTATTAGATACCAGATCTACCTTAGAGTTTATTTCATTCTCTTGATATAGTGAATCATCAAGATTAATACTCCAAGAGCCCAGCTCTTGAACATAAGCTTGATAATCTACTCCATGAATAGTCACCTATACCGAATCCGATATAAAAGACTTCTGCCGTGTGGCCACACATACTCTTCCCAAGCTCATAGACGAAGAGCTGCCACTCTCAAAAAACATGAATTTTCCCACCGCTGATGCCACTTTTTTGTAGGCATTTGACCCCCAAGCGCATAAGGGAAGCCCCGATATTTCCACCCATACCAATGTCTCATCCACATAGAAATTTTTTGATACCGGCTTTATCAATGAAAAGAAGGATGCCAATGTGTTGTTTTTTTGAAAGAGTTACACGACTCCACATTTTGGAATTGTAGCCAAAGGCACATTCCACCAATGTGATGGATCTTAAGATCATCAAAACCCTCTTCTCTGCATAAGCGATATAAGTTGTTCATAGTCTCGACATTTTTTACTTTTACTAGTGCTACATCTTGTGGATCGGTAACCTGAACCAACTCCTCATCTGATAAAGTAATATGCTTCCTCTTAATCTCATGCTTATCCACCTTGCTATTTGCATCACCATGTAGAGAAGAGGCATAAGACTTATTATTTTGCGATGATCCCACTTGTTCTACCTTTTGAGTAGGTAAGGAATTATTTGCCTTTTCCACAACTGTCTTTGGTAATAAATCCTTCTTCTCCTGTCTGTTAAAACGAGCCACTGATGCGAACAAGTGGTAACTCCCTTTCCATATGCTAGCCAGAGATCGGGCTAGCTGTTCATCACTCTTGACGCCTAAAAAACGGACAAACCTAAATCGCTTCCCTACTTTTGATCGCTTGTTAGCAATGAACGCGTCTACGATACGTCTATAAGGTTCACATTCTTTCCACAATCTCTTAGCATCAACGAAATCAGGAAAGTTAGTCACATAAAAGGAAGAAGCGATTTTCTCTACCTCTTTCTGGAATGAGTTTCGAATCGGAGTAGACGTATCTTTCTTGTTAATTTTGAATTTCCAATACCAACCATTGGAATCACGAGTTGTAGATGTATTCCCCACCATTGAAAGGACTTTTATTGGATTTAATTTGAAGGAAAAGGAATTAGGATTTTTAATTGGATTTGAATTTGAAAAAAAGGAATTAGAAGTTTTAATTGGATTTGATTTGAAAAAAGGAATTAGGGTTCATGGCAAGAAAGGGGGTTTGGATGAGCCATTTTTGTTTGTATTTGGTAAAATATTGGCGTTAATGGGACTCGAACTCAAGACCTGAAGAAGCCAAATCTAAACAACAACCCTCTCTATCCAACTGCGCTAGTAAATAAAGCCTCAACCGATGAAAAACCTATGCTTGGTCTCGTGAGCCATCACAAGAACCAAGAAGTAAACTAAGTGTTAACCACACAACCACAAGGAGGGCTCCCACTTGCTCCAAGAACCATCATGAGCAAGTGAAACCCCAAATGAACTTGAAACCCAAAACTGAAATTAAATGCAATAATAAGCGAATCAAGTCACAAGTGGTCAAGGTTTTCATCGGCTTTGCATACACAACATAATAATACCATAATATCATATATTAACAAGGTGTTGGCTAAGTACATGGCCAAACATGCATGTATTTGCCATGGAAACAAAATATTTAACAAGAAATAAATTGTTAGCCAACGAATCGAAGAATTAAATTAACTAGAATTAAAACCCCGACTGGTACGTGTAACCAATGGCTTAAGGATCACTTAGTAATGTATTAAAAACCTTATAATAACCATATTAATTCAGAAATTAATGTCCAAGGGGTTGATTTAAAACCGATTCAAGAATCGTTCCAAAACGCCCGATTTAGGCCCTTTTACACGTACCCGATAACAAAATTAATTAAAGTATGCATAACAAATGGACATGGGATCAAAATTACTAGATCATAAGACCCTATATGGGTCAAATAATTTCAAAAAAATAGGCCTTAAAGGCTATTTTTAAATTATCCGTTTGATTCTATTGAAAACACGCGTTTTTAGCCATTTTTACGCATACAAGATGATCATATGACATCATATGATGGCTCGTGATAACACTATAGGTGCTGAATTAAAAGATTATCATATATACAAACATTAAACGCAGCGGAACAAGCACCTATTGTAACACCCCCATTTTTACAATATAGCAGCGGAAGCTAATCTGGGGTATTACTTCATGGATACAACAATCATAATCATAGAAAACGACTCAATAGAGACGTTTGTTCAAAAG
>BQNB010080172.1:0-27255 GCA_026074375.1 Tanacetum coccineum
TAGCCTTAACGTAATCCACGAGATAGGTTTATGTATGCTAGTATAAAACAAGTATCTTCTATATAAAAATCATCATCTATGCAATCATATGATAACAACCAAAAGTATCATACTTTCACCTATGCTAAAACAGCCGTTCGCATATAATAAACTATAATTAACAGTAATTACAAAAAACCTTTTTAACAAAACGCGTTCTAAATACTAAATTACTAAAATCTATAAAAAAGACAAAACTCACCCAGTAGTTTTGTCGGAAGCAAAAACATCATCCACAGAAGAAACAACATCATGATCACGAAAACCGCCAAATATCTTGTCATAATCTGGTTTCAAACTCCTTAACTTAGCACTCAAGTCATCAAACGCGCCTTCTAAGCTCGAAACATCAAGCACAGGTATAGAACAGCCACTTTTGGAGCTCCCAAATATCTCCTTATAATCTTGGACGTCAACTGTTACAGCTCCACTTCTTCTAAGGCCCGAAAACACGCCAGAGTAAGCGTTCTTGCCCGAGAAAGAACTCGCATTACTAGAAAGTTTTCTGGAGTGATGGTGACGTGACAAAGACTCCATTAGCTGGTTATTGTGATATCAAACAGCAGAATCAAATTCAAACAGAATATTCAAAACGCATAATCTATTTTGAAAACACGAAAACTAACACGTTAGGAATGTTGGTTTGAACTAAAAGTTTGTTTTTTAAGAAAGTTTTTTTTGAGTGTGGTTGTATTACAGCTGCAAAAGACAAGGGAGAAGAAGGACCAGAGGAAGGGGTATAACTGGAAATTAAATATACTGTAGTATTTAATGATTTGATTTAATATGTTATGTTATAATGATGTTGACTCTCAATGATTACAATATAATCAATAGCATAAAATATACTCCGTATATTTACAAAATAAGAAAGTATTTGCAAAATATATATTATTGATTTTTCTACTAGAACATGCAACTTGGTTGGTGGAATGTAAATACAGGCTTTATATCGCTAGACCCAGGGGGCGGATGTATATGTTAAGTGTGGGGGGTGCCCCATGATTCGACAAATAAAATCGTTTTTTAAGTGTAAATTTTGTTTTTTATGAACCATTTTATTAAGGAGTATGCTACATATACAAAAAGATCACAAAGAAATATCCACAAACATGAGGTGTCATGTTTTGATTGGATTAATCAAAGATAAGAGAGAGAAATTATTTAAAAAGCCACCAATCAAAAAATGTCACCTCATTTTGTGGATGTTTCTTTGTGGTTCTTTTGTGGATGTAGCATAGCTCTTTTATTAAAGTGCACACCATCACAAGATCAAATTGCCTCCTATGTTGAAGAAAAACAATGTAAAACTCTTGTATCTATGTCTTCGTCTTAGTGCGCACGACGACTTTTGTCAACAAATTTTTTTTCACCCCCGTCCTCTAACATCGTGGTTCCGCCGCTGGCTAGACCATAAGTATGTTGACTATAAAGTACTATATGTGTTTAAAATATTCTCATGATTCAAAGTTGTTTATGCGTTTTTTGGTTATTAAGAGATCATTTAATTAGTTTTTGATTATTAATTGCAACAATTATGTTACAAAAGAGATAAAAGTTATATTTGGAAGAAATTTAGTTATTTACTTTAATTTTAAAAAAGGTAAAATAAAGTTATACAGTATTATTTTAGCATAAGATATTACAAGACACAATAAATTATGTAATGTACAAATCCGTTTAAAATATTGTATAAAGTACTTTCCTTTCATATTAAATAAATATTCTTCTTATCGTATTAAACTTTTTCTTGGTAAAAGGAAAAGAGATAGAAGGTGTAATATGATTTTTTGGATAATAATATTGTATATTTCTAGACGTGTAATTTGCCAAGTTGAGGTCGGTGTATTATTTCTGTCTATCGGATTGATTTACCAATGAAGTGTCACTGTATTTTTTTTTTTTTTGAACGGCAATTTTATTAAACACTAGCAAGGAGCTAGATCAACAACAAACAATATAAGGGTTTTTAAGCCAATCGTCCCATTTGATCGAATGCTTTACATCAGATATTTAAAACCAATAAAAAAAGCTAGAGACTAAATTAATAAAGATCACGACATTTGTCCTCCCGGAATCTTCGTATCAAATAAAATCCTTTTATTCGAAAATTTCCACCATAACCCACACCACAGAGCCGTAAATAATCCCTTCGATAATACTTTGATGTTTATCGAAGTCCCTCCCGGGTAGACAACAGCCAAGAACGCCACTCCTCATATGAATTATAACCTCCATATACTCCCATTCCATCCATGAAGAAATCTTTTCTCATAACCCATGTCAAACACACATGCATTGAAAGAACACATGACTATGTCGTCTCGAACAACCCATTTAACAAATGGGAAAACATCAATATAATCAATATCCATGCCGCGACGAATATGTTAAAACGATTAGGAAGTAGCATTAGATTTAACTTCCCAAGCCAGAATATTAACCTTGAGAAGGGCACGGATTTGGACCCACCTTGACGACAAACTCTCCCACCTGGAACCGGTTGTCGTCTAACGTCTTGCAATCGAAGCAACCGAAAAGTGAGCCATCATTCTCCATCGACCATTATGTAACCTGTCAACACGAGGCAACCAAACGATATTGTTTTCATCATCTCCAGCCATAGATCAAACTGAGTCTGTATTCAATTACCACTATCGACTCCACGCATTTCTTCTGAAGGTAGCAACTAAGCTTGGCCTTTAACTTTGAACTCCTGAAAATTTTTTTTGTCAAGTTTCAAGGCTTAAACACGAGGAAACAACCATCTTAACACGTCCACCTTCGTACCATTTTCAAGCCAAAAACGAGAATCCTCACCATTTCCCCTAGCTTTAAATATTTGATAAAATCGTGAATATTCATTCCTTGTGCTTGTATCACCTGTCACCGTCCTGGACGATTGTAGTCCAACAGGATCCGAATGCAGAAAATCCGAAACACCACTTTATCTAAACTCCCTCCTCCCCATATAACGCCTTATCGAACTTTGGTCCATAAACGAATCTATTTGAGAATAAAAACGCCACAACCACTTGAACAACAACCCTCTATTGAGAGCAAATAAACTAAAACCCCTAAGTCCACACCTTCACTTTTGAATGTTAAAACTTTGTTCCACTACTTTAACCAATTTGCTTTATTACCTTATATGCTCTTGACCGTTGAAGAAACGACTAAGGAATAACTTCAAGTGAAAATAAGAATACACAGGGGAACTTTAAAATGGACATATGGAAGATTGGCATAGAGCCTAAAACAGACTTGAGAAGTGTGAATCTTCCTCCAATAGAAAGAGTTTTCAACTTCCATCTAGATAGCCGAGACAGGACCCTTTTCCAACCCTTTCAATTTCCAAGCATGTTTTCTATGCATGTTCTCCCCTACTTTCGTACCCAAGTAAGTGAAGGGAGTCTTAAGAACAAGACATCCAAGTTTATTAGCCGCAATTTTTATAAACCTTCCGCATCTTCCACATATCACGACCCATTAATCATACTTTTAACTCATATTAATAACGAAGAACCAAAGCCCAGTAAAAAACAGTCCAAAACTCGACTAGAGTATCAATATTAAGCTCATTCCCTTGACCAATAAAAATAGCGTCATCCGCCATAAAACAAATGATAAAGATTCACCGTGGAAGCCAAATAATTCATTAAATAATCCCGCATCAACCACGCCGTTGAAAAGAAATGTGCAAGCTTTTCCTAACAAGAATAAAAAGGAAAGGGGGATAAAGGTCCACCTTGTATAATACCTCTAAAAATTGAAATTCCCCTTTTAACCCCGTTGGACTCCCTTGATAAGAATCGACCCAGCCTAGACGATCTAATACAACTCTAATCCAATTTTCTCCATTTCACAACCAAATCCAAACTTTATCTATCACATCGTCTAGAGGAAATCCATCGAACAGAGTCATACTCTTCATCGAAATCAACCTTAAAAATGAAGCGCATTTTCCTCTTTTATTTCGACACACATTGAAGAACCTCGTTAAGAATAAAAAGGCCCATCCAAAATTTGTCTATCCGCTACAAAAGTCATAATTGAACCTCATTAAATGATGTTACTTACGACACCAAACTAATCGATTAGGCTAAAAGTTTGGCAATAATCTTGTAATATGACTTTCATTAGACATATCGGACGGAATTCTTTAACCATGTGCAGTCAATGATTTTAGGGATCAATGGCAATAAAAATTTGATTACAACCATTTGGAATATCACCATTAATAAAGAAGTACTCCACAGCCCCAAACACGTCATCTACAAGTCATAACCAAAGAAATGACGATAAAATAAAAGGAGAATCCATCTGGACCCGGGAGATTTTATCAACAAATTATCAACACCGCAATCCCACACCGCTCGCTTGAACCTCTCTCTAGTTATATCTTGTTCCAGATCCTCTATTTTGTTCATTAGTAAAGAATAGATAAAAATTAAGATCAGAGCAAAGCACGCTTTAAAAGAGGTTTATCAAACCTGCTCCAAAATGCATTAAAAAATCTTCTTCACCTTGACCGGATCATCAATCCACACACCATTTGCCATGACACCTCGAATCTGAGATTGGCTGCGCTTCTTGTTAAGAATACCGTGGAAGAATTTCACGTTCTCATCACCCTCAATAGCCCATTTGATCTTGGCTTTTTGAGAAATTTCTGAAGCTTGATTTTTTTGAACCTGATGAATCTTATTAAGGATCTCCAATCTATTCCGAAGCTTGATTTTTTTGAACCTGATGAATCTTATTAAGGATCTCCAATCTATTCTGAACTACTTCACTAGAACCCATACGTGTTTGGCTGTCTATACAGAAGTGTCACTGTATTTGATATAGAGTTTTAAACGAGCATCTTCAATGCTAAAAACCATGGTTTTAAAAGGCCGCAAAAGCATCGCAAAGACATGAGGCGTGACATTCACGCCACGCAATAGACCAAGGTTTGGGCTTAAGGCTTGACGTGAAATGAGAAGTGATAAGACGCGATAAAACGTAATGCGTGGAGGGTTTTTTAAATTTAATTTCGATAAAAATCGTATTTTTATATAGAAAAAAAAGATTACATGCAAAGATAGTTTCTTGACTTTATTCCTTATGTATGACATTTTTTGTAAACTCAGTATATTTGTAATATGATGTAAATATATAAATTTATATATATTTTCATATTTTGTGCCGCTTTAAGTCACGTCTTAAAAATGTCATGACTCGCCATGGCTCGCAAAGACATGAGGTTTGGCTATGCCGCCACGCCACGTCTCACGCTATTTATAACCTTGCTAAAACCACTAATAGCTTTTTGCATTGAATGCAATTAATGTATTTATCTATATCTATACTCTCTTATAAAAGAATGTGTTAATAAGCCACAATTAATTTTTTCTATAAATAACTCTTAACCACATATTGACACGTGGCAAAGTATTTTGACTAAAACCTCCGCTATTCGTTTCGAAATCTTTGGTTTGAAATTTGAAGTCAGTCAACTTCCATTAATTGATAAGATTTTTACCTTCACCTGCAAATGAATTGAACAAGTTAGGTTCACCCGCGCTTCGCTGCGGGATGTTTGGCGGCCGGTGTTTTTGGTTGGACGTGTTAGAAGGTATATTTTTGTAAAAAAAAAAAATTAACGGTCGTTAAGTAACGACCGATTTCAAGCACTGTTTTGGTGCATTCTAAAAAAAACTAACGGTCGACCGCTAGTGGGGAAAGGGGTATTTTATAAAAAAAATTAAAATGAGGGTAGTTTTCGTAATTTAACACATAGTGCGAGGGGGTATTTCGTAAATATTTGAGGGGCTATTTCGTAAATAAAAAAAGGAACGGGTCGGGGCGGACCGGGTCGGGTCGACCCGACAATACCGATAACTCAAAAAGTGCGAGTGAATATTTTGAAAAAAAAAGCAAAAAAACAATTTAAAAAAAAAAATTTAAAATGTTCGGACATTCATAAAAAAAACAGACCGATGACTAAAAAAGTGCGAGAGAGTATTTAAAAAAAAAACAATTTTTTTTTTCTAAAGAAAAATTGGCGACCGTGCGCCGTTGCGGGACGATTAGCGCAGCGAGAGGTTTGAGGAAACTTAAAGTTTTATTCATAAAAAAACAGACCGATGACTAAAACAGCGCGAGAAGGTATTCCGAGGGAAAAAAAGGAAAGTTTTATTTTAAAAACTTTTTGAGGAAAAAAAAAGGAAAAAAAATGGTAAAAAAAAAACTAACTGTTAAAAAAAAAATATTCATAAAAAAACATACCGATGACTCCGACAGTGCGAGAGGTAATTTCACTAGGAAAAAAAAAGGAAAACATCATATTTTAAAATTTTTTTGAGGGAAAAAAAGAACGGGACGCTAGCGGACAGCGCGTGGTTGAGAAATTAAAGTTTTATTCATAAAAAAACAGATCGATGACTTAAACAGCGCGAGAGGGTATTCCGAGGGAAAAAAAGTAAAGTTTTATTTTAAAATTTTTTTGAGAAAAAAAAAAGTTTAAAAAAAAAGGTTTAAAAAAAAAAAAAAAAAAAAAAAAAAAAAGAAAAAGAAAAAGCGCATTAAATGTCGGGTCAAAAAAGTCGGGTTGCATTAAATTTTTGCGGGCCGGGTAGGCTGCCTTTTGTAATATATATATATATAATGTATGACTTGCTTGACATGCAGGGGAAAGTAAAAACAAGTTAAAAAGTTATTATGAAGTTTGTAATATGTTCTACATATAAAACAAATTAGACACTCTCTCTTCATTTAATGCTTCAAAAAAAATTAAGTAATCCAAGCTATAGAGCATAATGTACAATCCTTAAATGCAACATTTCACCACACAAAAAAAATCCAAGTTATAAAACATAATGTACAATCCTTAAATGCAACATTTCACCACAAAATCAACTATCTAACAAATACAAATATTAAAGCAAAATGTACAACATTTATTCCTCCATGCATATGTTACAAGTATAAACTAATTAAATACACTAATTAATGTTATTTTTAAAACACCCCTAAAATGAAAAATACATATATTAAAGCAAAATTACAACATTTATTCTTCCACGCATATGTTTAAAGTATAAACTAATTAAATACACTAATTAATGTTACTTTAAAAACACCCCTAAAATAAAAAAATGCATGTTATTATACACATTGTACAAGATAATAAAACATACAAAGCTTAAAACAATCTATATGCTAACAAGTTGATGATACATATGGTTTTGAAAACTAAATCGAACCAACGGGTTCAACCAGAAATCAGAGTCGAAAAAAAAAACATTTCATTAATGTGGGGGTGGGGCCGGGTCAAAAAAATTTAATGTGACCCGGATTTAGGCGGGTCGGGGCTTCTGCCTTTTGTATAATATATATAATTGATATACTACCTCCGACTCAAAATTATTTTCCACAGACAAGAAATACACAGTTTAAAAAAATGCGTTAATTACTGCTTTGGTTTCTACGAAAGCAAAAAAAAGACAGTTTTACCCTTTGATAATTAATTATTATTTTTTTATTTTTGTAAATATCAATTTGGACTAAGAGTAATATGGTAAACTTAAACAATTCCAACTTTTATTTTTAGTAATGGACAATTATTTTAGGACGTACTAAAAATGAAAGATGGACTATAATATTGGGACGGAGGTAGTAACAATTAAGACATTTAATTCGTTATAATGCGAACCTTGCGATAACTTTAGAAAGAATTAAATTTAATGCGTAAATTCTGTTAGTCTTTATAAACGTAGTGTTTAAAATTGGTCATGTATATACATTTTCGGAATGATTTTCATAATATACCAATAAAAACTTTTTTAGTCTATTTCTTCAAAAGCTATTTCTTAAAATAATGGCACCATGATTGATAATTCAACATCAATGCCTAAATTACTTGGCAAACCATCGATCATTGGCATTGTATAAAGCCTGCTGAACTGGTTCGCTTATCATTCCCGTAACAAACCGATTTGCAAAGACTCGTGTAGCCATCCACGTTTTCATCTTTTATACTTCAATTACCAATGGCAATGTTTCAAAGTGTAAGCGGATTCATCTCTAATCTAAATACCATTGTTCATCGTGTTTGTTTTCTTAGACTTGGATGCAAACCGTGTACAACAAACCGAAAGTGATCAACAAGGAACATATCATGATGGACAAGAAGGTATTCATTGATATACAAATACGTATTAATGTGAATAAATTCATAATGTGTTACATGTGTATCGTTATGTGTAAGCAGATTCATCTCTAATCTAAATACCATTGTTCACTGTGTTCGTTTTCTTAGACTTGGATGCAAACCGTGTACAACAAACCAAAAGTGATCAGCAAGGAACATATCATGATGGACTAGAAGGTATTCATTGATATACAAATCTATACTTCTATATCTATATCTATCTATACTACTATATAAAGCATTTATAATATGGGACCCATTAAAAATTAAGATAAGGAGGTGCAATCTTAACCATCCATCTCATTTTTTGGAATCACATCAAAAAGTGACATGTGTCACCTTTTGATTAAAAAATCACCTTTATTTTCAAATTGAAATATCTTTTTATCAATTTAATTTTATTATGATTTAATTTCACTATATTTTTTAAAATTTTGTGCTCTTTAATTCAACATACATTTTGTTATATTTTATAATTTTTTTGTTTTTTACATTTTTAGTGGGTTCATTTTATGTTGATTTATATTTTTTACAACTTTAACCTTAATTAAATATAAACTTGATACGTTAAAACTATATATTTTCGGAGACTGTGTTGTCTCTTTACATGCGAGAATGATGATGTTAATATGGTTTTGCGGGAAAGCTACGGGATGCCCAAACGAACACATACAACGAACACATACATTTAAAGTGTTGTAAGCGGGTAGAAAATTGCGTAAAGAGTTGAGTTAGTAAATTTTCTATTACCGCCGCTATGCGCGGGTAACCAACTATACTATTATATAAAACATTTACAATGTGGGTCCCATCAAAAATTAAGATAAGGAGGTGCAATCTTGATCATCCATCTTATTTCAGAAAATCACATCATAGAGTGACATGTGTCACTTTTTAATTAAAAAATCACTTTTATTTTTAATTTGACATATCTTTTTTTCTATTTACTTTTTTAATGATTTAATTTCACCGTATTTTCTAAAATTTCGTGATCTTTAATTCAACATCCATTTTGATATATTTTTATAAATTTTTAGCTTTTCACATTTTTAGTGGGTTTATTTTGAATTTTTTAACAATTTTAACTTTAATTTGAATACAAACTTGATTCGTAAAAGATATATACTTTTGGAGACAATGTTTGATGGGTAAGAGAGTGTGTGAGTCTTTATACAAGCGGGAATGATGTTAATATGATGTTGCGGGAAAGCTACGAAAACCCAAACAAACGAATTCTCTAAGCGGGTAAGGAATTACGAAGCGAGTTGGGTTAGCAATTTTTATCGCCGCCGCTATGCGCGGATATCCAACTAGTATGTATTAATGTGAATAAATTCGTAATGTGTTACATGTGTATCGTTATGTGTAAGCGGATTCATCTCTAATCTAAATACCATTGTTCACTGTGTTCGTTTTCTTCGACTTAGATGCAAACTGTGTACAACAAACCAAAATTGATCAACAAGGAACATATCATGAAGGACAAGAAGGTATTCATTGATGTACAAATACGTATTAATGTGAATAAATTTGTAATGTGTTACATGTGTAACGTTATGTGTTTTCAAGTGTTGTTACATGTATCTAAATAAGTTTGTTGCATTATTTACTAATTAGATTTAAGTTGATCAATAAAAAGGTTAAGCTGATCAGTATATAGTTTTCTTGAATAATAGCCCATATATAACTTTTCTTCTAATCTTAATTTTTGTATGCATTTTGTAATGTTCCTTATTCTTTATGTACTAAATTAGGTTTATTTCAATAGTGTATAGAAGATTTTGTGTCGGAAATGGTCCTGGATCATACCACGAGTTGTTATAGAAGCTATAGTGGTGGAAGGGGCTAACAGAGTAGACATGGAGTGCCCCACAAGGATTGCAGTGGTGCCATCGATAAAGTATATCACGTCTTCACGAGGAGCATCAATGTCAACCATGGCATGACTGTTGTTAACACATAATCTAAAAATTTATTGCTTTATTATACATATGGTGTTAGGCAGGGACAGAAGCAGGGGGTGTCCCGGGGGGTCCAGGACCCCCATGGAATTTTGCGGCGTAGTGTTAAATATTGTAAAATTTTGCGGCGTAGTGTTAAATTTTGTTAAATTTTTCCTAAGTGCACCTGGTCTCAAAATTTTGTCTTTCTCATTTCGTATAAATTTTCGTAAATGCACCTGGTGCAGTTGTGTTCTGGTTCCGTCCCTGGTGTTAGGTTTAGTCTTTATCCTGTTGTAACTAACAATTTTTGTATGGATATGGGAAACGAGGAATTACTTATACGGGACTAAAATTTGACAATCTAATCCAATTGTTATTAAAGATGTCTTAAAATAAAATATAGTTGCAAATTATTATTTTTTGCTTAACACAATAATGGTACATTTGATATTTATAAGTGTATCAAGTAATCTTGATGTGACTCAATCTAACAAATGAGCTAATATTAGCGTGGTTGTTTTAACGGTTAATTTGTCAATGAGTTACACTACAAGAAATTTGTCGATTACCCATTTACCAAATTCATGGGCATATAAATTAACTTTGTGAGTAATTAGCAAATAGCAATGAATTACTCACAAGTCTATGAACATGGGTGTAATCTTTGAAACTAAATATTTAGCCACAACATTTTATGTTTGTAGGTACCTTTACCCACACGGTGTTTATAGGTAACCACAATCAACATTTTCTTTCTTTCCACTTTCAAGTTTCACAATCAAAGTGGGATTATCCCTTTTGATTATCTCTCGACTAAAACATTCACTCGTGGGTGGAATTTTCGCTTATAGTTTGACGTTTAACTAAATATTACAATGTATTTATTATGACTATTTATTGACAGTCATACATGTTATAAAGAGTTCTACACCATTCTATATCTCTGGTTTTGACAAATCTCACAAAGTAGGTTACTATATGTCGATGTTTCGCTTATAGTTTGACGTTTAATTTTTTATTCATGGATGTTTCTTATGATGTTTGATTCTACACCCTTCTTACACTTGATATTTCATAACTATTGCTAAAAAGAAGTTTGATATGCTCGATAGTGTGATTGCATGACGCCACTTTAAATCACAAAGATGATACCGTTTTTGCACAAAATGTTTGAAATATATATTTTTTTTAATTCGCACTTATTTTAGCAAACATTCACGACGTTTTTAAGTTGAATAAAAACATAATTTATGAAGGGATGTAGAAGAAGTAAACTTAAATGTGTCGGGTCCGAGCGTTTCGATTGGCCTATTAAAAATAGCTTGAGTAGTTTCGAAAAACCCATAAAATTCTGCATAAATATGCTAATAAGCCTCATTTGTTTCGGTGTAGTGTGTTTAGAAACTCAAATAAAGCATTAAGCTTCCCTAATAAGCTAATCCAAATACCCCCTAAGCTAAGCTTAAACCAGATCCAATAGTTAGATTAACCCGAAACGTAAAGAGCTTAAACATGTCTATCAAGATTGTGCTTGATAAAAACTAGCAAGTGGCTTTAAAGTATCTATAAGAACTATGTCTAATATAAACAAGTTCAAGTCAGTTTTACACTAGCAAGTGGGACGGAGGGAGTAGTAACAATTTTTAAAGGTATTCTGTCAAATACTAAGCAAAATACTTATTGTACTTTCAAGAGAGTCTTGAGATCTTGGTATTTTCATGTAATCAATTTCTAAAGCAAAAGCATGTATCAAGTGAAAAGATTGAATAATTTTTATGCATAAGATTCAATACTCAGATTCTCATCTCTTAAAAGGTAAGTTATTTAGATCCACTTACAAAATAGAATATTTTATGTTGCTTTGCTTTTACACATGACCAACTATAAGTAGCCGTCTCTCGCGTTAGGAGAAAAAACGATTATGATGGTTATTTGGGATGAAGACAGAAAACCTCAAGAATAAGTCAACCGACATGGTCTACAAAGAAGTGCTACACAATATGGGATCACACTATGTATCTGAATCTCACGTTAATAGAAAACAAGGATCGAAGATGGTTATGTTTTTTTCTAATTATTTGTCTATTGTGTTTCATATACGTATGCTTCATTATTACCTACTTTATATTTTACGTTTGCTTATCCAGATGTGGTTCTTTCTAAATCTAACTTCATAATACACAATGTCATTTGATATTTTATTTCAAAGTTTCTTTAAAATACCCGTGAATTTCACGGGTCTTTTAGCTAGTTACATATAAAAGGATGATAGCTATTAACAAAGACTTGATGTATGTCTAGTCTTTATAAAAAGCTATTCAAAAAGCTTTTAATCCGATGCATAAAAACTAGCTAAAAAAACTTTTTCAAATAGTAAAAACTTTTGCTAGTTTTTGCATTGGAGATGCTCTTATCACGTAATCTAATTACAAATATCAAGCGTCTAAAATGTAAAATATAATCTTTCATTGATTCTAATTGTCTATCTTACTATTTTAGTTGGTTTCGGAAAAAAAATTATTTACAACGAATACAATTAATTCTTAGCGTTTTATCTATTACCCTTAAATATTTTACGTATTTTGAAATATGCATTTAATTGATGCACTAAATGAATGGTTGAAAAAAGACATTTCACTAATTTAAATTTAAATCCACATATTAAACCAATCATAAAATGTAAAAAACTTTGTATGTGGATGTTAGTACAAAATTCGTGTCGGGTTTAGCAAGGTGTTGAAGTCCTTTGTCGGGTCGGGCCTCTAAATGACTTGGGTGCTCGATCTTGTACTAGAGCAAGAGAAGTGAAATGATTTTCAGCACAATTAAAAGTAAACTATTAGCCTTACCGTGGGGACAGACCCCACGATTAGACTCCGGCGTGAGAGTAAGTATTCATATTATCAGAGTATATGTCAGAGAGAATAAGAATAACTGTGTACCTTTTGGGATGTATTGTGATCCCTATTTATAGGTGTCTAGTACTAGGGTTTCCTAGTATTTCGGTTACTTTAGTAGTGGCCGGAGTGGGTCCCTTGTCGGGCAAGGATCCGCAACAATCGTGTTGAATGGACGTTGTTTTCTGCGGACGGATCGTTCTACAGGTGGATCCGCGGACGGATTGTCTATAACTGGACCCGCGGACGGATCACAAGGTTTGGGGTCGAGGCCCACGCGAGATTGGACTTTACTATGGCCCGTTATTGTCAAGTTTAGCCCAAAAGGCCGAATGATGATGTGGCCCAAGCCCAGAGGCTTGGTACACCTAGTATACGTCATCAGTCACAGAGCGTCGCCAGGAGAGTGATCAGAGTAAATGTAGCACAGAACAGACGAACGCACTACTACAGAAAATTGGCTTTTAGTACGGTTTTAAAGGGCTTTTGGTACGGTTTTTGAACCATACCTAATGCTAGCGTACCAAAAAATAAAACATTTTTTAGTACGGTTTTGATTCGGGTAAAAACCGTACCAAAAAATGAATTTTTTGGTATGGTTTTATAAAAAAACGTACCTAATACCTCCTGTTAAAGTCAACAAAATTTTGTTCTTTTAGTACGGTTTTTTAATAAACGCACCATGACTTTTTGATTTAAAAATATATATTCTATTTTTTTTTCTTTTCAGAACATGTATATCATCCAAAGTTCCAAACATTCAAAACCAAACAATACTATTTACAACATACACAAACAATATTTAAGAAGCTAACACTGTATATGTATACATCAACAAACACAACAATCTCAAGGAAATGGCGTGTATATACACAACATCGTTAGAATTAAATGTTATACATTACATTTATATAAACAACATCGCTATGAAAATTATGGGGCCGGTGAATCTAGAGAAGATACCACAACCCAAAATACTTGTTTACCGACATATGTGCCACTTGGTGCTCACTTAGAAACATAAGCAGTAAATCTGGCAGAACGAACTGCAAATAAAAAACAGAAAAAGACCTGAGAAAATATTTATATGGAAATACTACGGTATAATTTTTTGGTGCACGATGACGGACCTGTATAAGCATTGATGCTTTTGCGCACATGACAGCAGTGCTAACAGATGGGTATCCATTTGAAAAAGAAAGATTCAATCCCATCAGCTTTTCGAGTGATGAGTTCACAAGTATTGTAAGATCATCCATCCATCAATACCCATCATCGACGAGCCTTCATCAGTAAACCCATCCACAGATTCGTTAAAGCCCCTACTTAACCTCTAGCTAAGTGCTCTTAGTACTGCAGGTCTTCGGCCCCAATTAGGCGCACCATGTTGAGATGCCTCCTGAGCTATTTGCCATGGTTGGTGTAACGCCTGTTTAGAAAAAAGAAAATTGTAAAGCCTGTTTGGCAAATATCAAATAATAGTAAGTTTGCTTATTACCATCATGGTGGTTGTTTTTGGGGCGAGAATGCTCATTTGTTTATACAACGGGCGCAAGACTTCAGGTAGCTTCATGCCTAGTTAGTTACATAAAGTTAACAATTCACCTCGTCATGCAATATTATCATAACATGTTGTAATGTAGGAAAAGAGTTATACCTCAAAATTCATATATGATTGACCCACCAAAATTTGGCACTGCTGGTATGCTGGGACCATTCTGGGTGTTTGTTAGTGATCTTTCACAATCCTGAAAATGCACAAGACAAAGTGTTAAGTATCACAACCCTCACCAATATGTTTATTAAGGTTATTGATAATGAAAAAACTCAATAACCACTAGACAAAATGTCTGGATGTAGTTTATAATAGCATGTCGCCTAAATCTTGATTAGAGCTATACTACCCAGTATATTTTAAGTCTCTTGCAAATTAACATACCCCTTAGTTTGGAGTATTAGATTGCCTTATCCCATAAAAGTTCAAGCAGAATATATGTAAACACAATGGTAATAATCATAAACGAAAAGGAATATAAAACAAACTAAACACTGTATCTAGCTATTATCTTGTAATTTAATATGCTCAACAAAGCATTCGGTTAGCCTGATTCTGATATATAGAAGGCCCAGAACAGCTGAAACTTGGGAAGTCACAGAAACCAACTGAAAATGTGAATCCAAATTTAGGCATTTAGCTGAAAACATCTATATGATATTGTACAAAAAGAATCATTAACATCATCCCAACATCAGTGTATGATACTTATATAAGGGTGCCTCGATTATATGGAAACTTTCTTCAAGAAATTGGCTACTCCTTAATAAGGGACAGGCAACAAAGCATATGTCACAACTTGGTCAAAGGATGCACACTTAAGGTCAACGTGTTAAAATATTTTACAGAGCCCAGCCCTTCGCAGCACGTCTAACCTCCCAAGCTGCATCAGAAGTCAAATTCCCCCTCCCCAGCCAAAGTACCTCCTCCGAGTTATATGACACACCAAAGGATCAAAAAGACTTCGCATATGGCAAAAAACTAGAAAATGAGCATATACCGTAAGATAGGCTCGTAGTATAGTTTTTGGAACCTTGATAAGGTAGAAAGGCCCAAGGCCCATGGTAAGCCTATTAAGGGTCCATGGTCGGCCACTCTTAGAGTATACGTACCCCTCTTCACACCTTGGAGAGGGTTGGTGGTTCATTTTTTCATTACAAGTCAATCTAATATTTCTCTCTTCTTTTCTCTCTCTAAAAGTGTTAATCCTTCCACTTTCTCTTTCTAATTCTTGTTCATTTGATTGTGAGTTTAGGTAAAACATATATTCTACAAGGTAAACCAACAAATTATGAAAAATGAAGGACATCAGTCAGATAGAAACATTACTATACGAGTCTACTCCCTTTTGAACAAGTAAGTAAAAGTCACTTTGAGTACTTAGCTAAATGCATTCTCCTACTAAGGATTAGTGGTTTACTAAATGTGCAAAATACTTGGCTTATTTGCATCAACGTGATTAGTTAACAAGTTAATCGTGCCTTAAAAAAGATTATAACATTTAAAATAGAAATTTGAAATTTAGAGTTGGAATTTTGAATCAAGAATCTCCTTTATGTTGCTTTGTCTAACTTGCTCCTTATACACAGTTTCGTTCCCCTCCGTTGTCCATTTTTCCCTCTTCCCAAATAGAAAATATAGTATTTTTTTACTCTATTGTTATGGATCGAGTATTCTTCTTCTTCTTACTCGACATTCTTTGTGTATTGTTATAACAAATACTTAATTTCGATGTTCATATTTCGTTCCCCTCCATTGTCCATAGTTATATATCAAAACACTTCCGTACTCTCTTAACTTGCATAGGTTGTTAGTCTTTAGTTCTACCTGTGCTTGCTACCAATGAATCCTTACGCAAACCAAGAAGTGATTGTCCCATTAACCATAAGCGATCGATTGATAGCATCTAGGATGGGAAACCTTATAAAAAATATTAATTTTCAAAGTTTATTTAATATAACTTATAAAAAAAATGTACTATGCTCTTCCGGCCTCCCCCCCACATACCAAAAGACATATGTTTTGTACCTTATACCCCTCTTTAACCCATTGTTTATAGTATAACACAATTTTTTTTGTATGTTTCGTATTTTTTGTCAGTTTAACACTTTTAACTTGTTAAAACTTTATATTTTATTTTTTATCTTGCACTTTCCGTTTCGCAGATTTATGAAATAAAAAAATTATTAAAAAAAAAAAAACCATAAATGATTTTTTAGAGGGTTATAATAACCTATCCAAAAAAACAATGGTACGGTTCGTAAAAAACCGTACCAAATGATTTTTATTTGGTACGGTTTTATAAATAACCGTACCAAAAAACAATAGCTACACTTAAACCGCACCAAATAAGTTTTTTTGGTACGGTTTCTTTATAAACCGTACCAAATGACACTTTTTTTATGTTTTGGTACGGTTTTTTCTCTAACCGTATCAGAAATGCGTACCAAAAAATGTTTTGTGTAGTAGTGTTTTTTCACTTGTACTTCTTTTTTCTTTTCTTGTGATAGACACCTGAGTAACTACATCAATGTGTTGCTCTTGGTAGTTGTCCACTCTTCTCATGATTATAGCTACTAAGCAGCTTTCACACATGTACTCATTCTATATTTCACCGTGCTACGTGTCAGTTCCCTGCAACCCTTTATATACCGTCATGTTGCAGTAAGTTTCAAGTACCATTCCTACTTTCCAATACAATCCTTTCTTTAATCATGGATGAGGGTGATGAGGTTAGCAACCTTTGGGTCACATTCACAAGTGAAAATGTTGCCATTACTTTTGATGGTAAGTCTCTTTTCAGGCCATGAACCTTCTGAGTCTTCATACTCATGTTTTACGTTTGGTTCTACTAGTATTTTTTAACATCTTATGTTTAATAATACTGTTGGCTAGGTACAACCGGTTATGTTGTCGGGGGCACTATCGAGCGTTCGGTTACCACAGTGGCGGCAGAGAGAGTTCACTCCGTTGAAGATAATAACGGCTACATGCTTGGACCAATGCCTTATAATGGTGGTGTGAAGATTGAGGAGGTGTATGATGATGCAAGTGTTGAGTATCAGTCTTGGGTGCCACAAATCACGCCAACTGTTGTCGAGCCACAAGGAGGTATGGGGCTACCGTTGTATCCCGGTGCTAACTACTATGGCCAGTTGGTACCCTTTAATTCTGGTTATAACTATGGACATGTGGGAGTTATGGACCATGTTTCTAGTTTTGAGGAGCGTCGCCGCTCTTTACTTGCAGCAAATGAGGAGCTCAGTATTCTTGTGGGGGTGCGACCGAACGTCGTTGCAACGAACTGAGCGTTCTGCTCGACGCTCGTGATGGGGATAACTTTTGCAACGTCAGGAGATTGACCGTCTCATCGGTGAAAACAGAGAGTTGCGGGCTCATATTGGTGCGTTGGAGTTTGAGATCACTCGTCTTCGTAGGGAGCTCCGGGGTGGTTTTTACTGATATGTTCGGCGGACCATAGGTGTTGTCGGTTGCGTTTATATGTAGCCAATTTTCTTTGTGTAATACGGCTACTAGCTCGGATATGTATGTTTTCCCTTTCTTCGCTAAAATAAGTAGACGAGCTTGCATACGGCGCGTCTTTAGATGTGCACGTATAAAGCCGTCGACTATATGTAGTTTTTGTTTTAAGTATGAAGTTATAAAGTATGTATCTGAAGTTATGATATTAAATATTAACGGATAACTACAACATTTATTATATTTATTTGTTTTCCTTAATCATAGGCATTTAGTTAAATCAATCTCCTTAATAATAGGAGTGATATTTGTAAACATTGTTGTATTATCCCTATATATACAGATTCTCACCTCATTGGTTTCATGAGGTCATTTGAATAATATTCTTACATGGTATCAGCCAGCTAAACCCTCTCCCTCTTTACCGTATTTCTCCCACAAATATTTTCTGGGATCTCACATGGCAGCATTCTTCTTCTTTTTCTTGATAGGCTATTTTCCATGACATACCCTGTTACATATGATAACCAATTAAGCTTTCCTTCAACCCATTTTTTTCGATGACGGAAATTAATATGATACTATCTTCACCTATCAGAAATTGATAGGGCCACATTCAATGGTACCTCTATCTCACCGTACCCATAAGTTAATATTGAGGTAAAGCTAATTCCTAATACTGATCTTCTTACATGGACTGAAGACGGATCAAAGAGCCTGTCATTCTTCTTCCATATCATCTCGAACCGAAGAATGCGGGGCTGAGGGGGTTCTTGGTCTCACTACTGCTCACCAAATATGGCTATCTCTTGAAGCTGCGTATAGCAATGCGTCTGTTGAACGGATTCACTTATTGCGCGATTCTCTTCGACAACTTAAAAAAGGTACATCTTCAGTTTCTGATTATTGTCGTCGATTCAAAGCACTTTGTAAACCAGTTGTCTGCAATTCGGTACCCCGTTGTTGAAGTTGATAAATTACACTGGTTCTTTGTGGTTTGGGACCCTATACGAACCTTTTTCTACTGCTATTTGGGCCCTCAAAAATCCCGTTAGGTTTCGTGATTTGGTTACAAAGCAGAAAGTCATGAATTGTTCCTACAGTCATACTTGTTACGCCTACAAAACAGATGTTTGTTTCATGTTGAAACGAGTAACACCGATTATGCCACAAAGGTGGCGGTCGTTCTAATCGTTGGCACTAATTACGTGGCAAGGGACGTTGGTCACAAACACTGACCACCTCATTGTCAGTTTGTCTAACAAATGGCCATTATGCATACGTGTCCAAGTCTTTATACTTATTGCTATCAAGCCTCGCCGTTTCGATGGATCTTTAGCAAAAAGCTTTCTTGCGCAAAGCCAGGTTAACACCACTATTCCAATTGGGCATGTTGACTCGGGAGCATACGGATCTCACATGATCTGCTTGTGACTTCTCCACCATTCATCTCCATATCCAAGTAATCGCTTTAAAGTCATGTTTAGAAATGGTTAGACGCTTTCCAATTACTCATACGGGCTCAACAACTTGCACCCTCCCCCCACCCCACCACCCCACCCCCCCCCTGCACATCGATATTCCTTTAAGAAATGTCTGGTTACTTCCTAAAACTTAACAAGAAATTGACTTTTCTGTGAGTAAGCTAACAACTGACCATCCCTGTTGATGTTATTATTTTCTACAAACCCATTTTTTTATCTTCGTGATCGGAAAACAAAACGGGTTCCGTAGAGGTCGCTGTTGACTGTGAAATTGGACTAATGTGCTCAAAGATGAAACTACTGCTTTCCATGCTACGGTAAAGTATGTTAAAACAATAGATATAGAATAATGAGTTATGAATGCTCGCTTTAATGCACGTTTATTTTATGTATTTTTACTTTTGATAATTTGGAGAAATATTAATATTCTTGTTCCAAAACCTATATTCTTTGCACACCATTCAATTGCTAAAGGAACAACGATTACCTTTTTACTATTAATGCTAAACGTTCTTCTCATCCTTTAGATCCCTTGATTATTGTGATTATGGGGACCGGCTCCTATTTGTTCGAAAGTGGATATCGATTTTATGTTTGTTTTATTGATGATATTAAGGTTACGATGGCTTTATCCTATCAGAACCAAAACGGGTTATTTATTCGGTTTCTCCCCTGTGTCTTTTAAATCTTGGTTCAACCCATTGCCTCCTCGAAAAATCAAACTTTCAAGTGATGGTGGCACGAATTTGTAAACCAAATTGTTCGCAAAATCTTTTGAAGGACAACTGGCACGTTTCATCGGTTTTTCATGTACGATACTCACCACAACAAATGGTCGAGCAGAAAGAAAGCATCGAATATTGTTGAACCGGTCTTGTCATGTAGGAGAGAGATAATGCCCCTAAGACAGTTCCGGTAGTTCCTCTCGCCGCCCCCCGTGGATGCATTTCACTAAACTGGCAATTATTTATTATAAATAGTTCCCAACCCTTTATGAAGAACAAGTATCCCTTTGAGTGCTATTTAATCGCGATCCTCAATATGATAATTTTAGGCAACATATGGTTGCATGGTCTTTTTATTATTTGCGTGGACTTTCCCAACACAAACTTGAACCAAGAAGCCTTCCGTTGTATTTTTCATTGGGTATAGCATGCAAAACAAAGGGTATCGATGTCTCGTTCCAACTACTTCCACTGTTTTGAACTAGTCATGCTCGCTTCAATGAAAACGTTTTCTTTCCATCATTGGTTTCACATCATGTTATCCTAACATTAGCAACCTTGGAGCTCAATACCTTTCTTCCTATGATGTTTTCCCCAATCACCAAGCTCTCCTGCCTTGAAGCAAAAATGCAACGCCCAAACACCCAACAACATCGGCCCATCACCATGTTCATTATGCAGGTTACATTGATCCAAATCAGGGCAGATCTGGTCACACCCTAACCCCATTACATCAAACATTCTTTGGTGGTCCAAGATACAATTATAGCCATCATTCAGATAATGGTACACATCCCAGCAAGTGATTCAGATCTGGTTCAACGTTTTCTGATCCTGTAAATATCATTAGCCACTCACATTGCTCCTGATCTCAGCCGCACTACTGGATCTTCTACTTCTTATCACCCGATGACAACCAGTTCTAGGCAAGGTATTTTCAAGCACAAATCATGGTTGATCTGGCTTCACTTGCTATATTTCTTACCATGTTGCTTGTTTTATCAACTAACGAAATCATCGTGTTTCAAAACAGCCGCAAAGATCCTAAATGGATGGAAAGCCATGATGAGGTGTTTCAAGCCTCTACAAACAAAATCAAACATGGGTCTTAGTCCCACGATCCTGGTTCAGTAATATTTTGCGTTCCCAAAAGGGTTTTACGTATCAAATATAATTGATGGTACCAATTGAACGATACAAAGCCCCGTTTAGTGCCACGGTTTTGCAGTCTAAATTAGGGGACTGATCTATATCACTCGTTCAGTCTCAGTGTTAAAGCTATCCCCCGTTCGCATTGTGATTATCTATTGTACTGGTATTGCATAATGGGAAGTGGACCAACTTGATGTCAAAAATGCAGTTTTTAAACGGTCAATTAAATGAGATCAGTTTTTATGGAACACCTCCTGGCTTCCTTAATCATCAATATCAAATCTTGTTTGCCAATTATCCAATGCCACTTTATGGATTAAAACAGCACCTCGGGCTTGGTTTACACGGTTGAGCACTATTTTCTTCTTTCTTATGGCTTTACTTGCAGTCGGGCAGGAAAGTCTCTATTTCGTTTGTGCAATAGTGATACTCTGCATCATGTATTACTAGTTATGTTGATGATCTTATTCTTACAGGAAATGATGAATCTTGTCATTGCCACTTTTACTTCCCGTTATTAAGCATGAATTTGCCATCAAAGACCGTGGCGCTGCTTAACTATTTTTTGGGGACTCGAAGTCGCTTAAACGGACACATGGTTTGTTTATCACCCAATCCAAGTATGCTCGTGACATACTTAACGAGCCGATTCTTTATGATTCCCAAGACAGTTAGCACACCTCTTGCGGGGGGGCGTTATCTCATGTCTCTTTTACTGCTGATGGTTATACTTATTCAGATCAAACTCCTGTACGCACTCATTAGTTGGGGCACTCAATATTTAAAGATCACAAGACCGATTTATCCTACGCTGTTAAATCAAGGTTCACATTTACATGCCCCACTATTGACATTTTTCAGTCCGTAAAAGAATCTTGGTATGTCAAAGCTCCATATCATTTGGTCTCAACTTTTAGTTGGCTCACACAACACGATAATCAGGTATTCTTGATGCCCAAATTATTTGGGCTCGTTGCCAGGACACGCGTGCTCTACCATATGGCTACTCGATCTATCTAGAGCGATAATCATTAAGTCTTTGGAGTGCAAAAAGCAACCCAACTGGTCTCACGCTCTAGTTGTGAATCTCGAATATCGGGCTTATATTGTATGCGCCAATACCGCTGCCGAGATGTATGGATACTCTTCTTTAACAGGATATTAACATGGCATTACCTCATGATCGGTCTCCACTTATGTTGACAATAAAGTGCTTTGTTATGAATCAGAATCCGGTATCAATCAAGCATGCAAAACACATTGATCTCGAATATCATTTATTGTGAACTTGTACCCACTCTGGCAACTGTATACGAGTTTGTTCCAACCAATCTTCAGGTCGGAGATTAAATTTTTCTCCCAAAAGTCTTTCGCGATCTCAGTTATAAACCTTTCGTACCATTGGATACTGTCTTGGAGACCCGCCCACACCCATTCGATTGAAGGGGTATTTAAGTGATAACTACAACATTTATTGTATTTATTTGTTTTCCTTAATCATAGGCATTTAGTTAAATCAATCTCCTTAATCATAGGAGTGATATTTGTAAACATTGTTGTATTATCCCTATATATACAGATTCTCACCTCATTGGTTTCATAAGGTCATTTGAATAATATTCTTACATTAAGTTTTATCTTCCTTTTCCATAGCCAATTAATTTTTTTCCTTCTCACAAGCTGAAACAAGTTATTATATATAAACTTAACAAGTCTAAGCTCTCAAATTTGAGATGCGTAGTTTAATGACTTCATGCTTTAAACTCCTACTATGACAATTGCTCTTTTGCATTGTCACTGAATGTTGCTCACATTTAATGTAATGATGATAAATTTTGATGTTGTACCTGAAGTTTGGTATCATGTAGTTAGATTCTATAGTTGGCTGATTTCTTTAAAGGAGAAATCATTACTTGTGAACCATAATATTTATAATTTATTTGAACTGTTGCGACAACCTTATAAAAAAAGTTGAAATAAACTATGAATGAGACATTTGCCATGAGTATGTGCATGTACGGCCTAAGAGGGGTCGGAGTGGTGGCGTTTTGGCTTGTGCCAAGCCATGGCGCGAGATTGAGCCATGGCGCACCACTCCGTGGTTCGCGCCAAGCACTCTCGCGCCGTGGCTAACAGCCCACGCGATCGATAATTTTTTTTTGTTTTGAGAAATAGCCGTTGGGGGGAGCGGATATTTGAAAAAATACCCCCAAAACCCTATTTTTACCCCTTTAAAAATCCTATAAATACCCCCTTTATATTTTATAACTTCACACACAATTTCTATACCAATTCTCTCATCTTTCACTCAAAAAAATGAATCCCAACCCGAATTGGATTTCCGGTATGCTTACCGACCCAACCAACCAAATTCCGGGGTCGTCTTCGAATCCGGGCGGTTCCACTCAACCTTCATTCACCCAAATGCCTTACTATCCAAATTTCCAACCTCAATATTCTAATCAAGAAGAACAAATGTTGTTTCACCAATTTAAAATGCAAATGCAAATGAACAAACAACAACAATCAAACCAATTCACCACTTCCCAACCACATTCCGAGCAACAATCTCACCACCTAGTTGACGAAACCGAAGAAGAAGAAGAGGAACCGCTTCCAACCCCGACGTCGAAGTCTAACCGCGGTCGTAAGAAGTCGGTAGCAAAAAGAAACAAAGGAAAAGATGTGGAAGTTGAGAAAGAAACCAAAGAAGGACGAATTCGACATGCGTGGACCCAAGCCGAGGAGTTGCTTTTGGCGGAAAGTTTCATTCAAATTTCCGAGGATCCAAAAACCGGGTGTGATCAAAAGTTGGCGACTTTTTGGTACAAAATCCTAGATGTGTACAATCAAGAAGCTAACAAAAAAGGCTTCCAAGAGCGTACAAAGAACATGTTGACGGGCAAGTGGACTCCAATGAATGCCGCGGTTATGAAGTTTAACCAATTGTATGAGGAAACGCTTGCTCATAGTGGGGAGAACGATGAGAACCATATGGCGAGGGTGCTCCAATTGTATGAAACCATCGTCGGGGGTGAGTTTAAGCACCGGAGTGCTTGGAATTTTTTGAAAGATAGGCACAAGTGGAAAAACCCCGAATCGACTTTGCAACGAAGAAGTCGTCTTCGGGGTACCGACAAGGAACCGGACCATTTTGGAGATGATGAGTTGCCTCGGCCACCCGGGTTGCAACGAATTGCTAAAAGTCAACGTTCCGGTTCTAACTCGACCGCTAGCTCCGGTTCTAACCCGGTCGCTTATCAAGAGTTCATGGCGGAACAATACGACTTAGACCGCAAGGCCAAAATGCAAGTGCTCTCGCAAGAGAGCGAAGACCGAAGACGGTTGATTCAAGCTCAAAAGATTGCGGAGGACATGAAAGTTCTCCAAATCGACACAAGCGGGATGGATCCGACCTACGCCGCTATCATCAACGCCCAAAAGGAACGAATCCGAGCCGAATATCTACCACCAAACTAGTCGACCGACGCCGTTAAATTTATGTTTTTTAAATTATGTCTTTTAATTTATGCATTTTAATTTATGTCTTTTAATTTATGTATTTTTTTAATGTAATGTTTTAATTTTAATGAATTTTATTTTAGTTATAATAAGTTTATTTAAATAATAGTTAATTAAAAAAAATTAAAAAAAATAGTTTGGCACCAGAATTCTGGTGCCAAACCAATGCCACTGAATTCTGGTGCCATAGCATTTCTGGTGCCAAACTCCATTTTGCTGACGTGACACCACTTTTTGAGTTTGGCACGAGGAGTTTGGCACGACCGCTCCCCGTGCGCGAGGCTGGTTAAATTTGGCGTTATAATGTTTTCCCTTTATCTTTATTCTAAGATGTAGTGTGTTTAGGGTAATTCTGTTATTGGTAGAGAATATTTCTTCACAATTTAGATTTTACTCTTAGCATCACGATTCATGAATTTTTGTGATGATTGTTTGGTAACGAGTATGTCATCATAAGTCTTATGCTTATCATTCTTCTTTGTGAAGATATCTTTTTTCCTTTATTAACATATAAGTCTCATATGTCGTTCATGTGACGTACATTTTTGTGTTGATAGCTATCGGACCCGGGTTGTCGTTTCGTGTGTAGTCACGAAAATATACATTTTGATGTATTTGGTGCGTTCCTATAATGTCGGAACGGTGATTCATCACGTTGGCCTCTTTTTTGCAGCCATAAATAATTTACAAAACGAGTCGGACTCGTATATTGAAATTACATTCGTAGTAGCTTTATAATGAAGAGGCATTTTATTTATTGTCTTTGCAAACAGCACACATTCGATCAATAGTTTATTTATACACATATGACAAGTGCTCCAAGTTACGTTGTGCTTTCTTTGTCTTCTTAAAATCGGAACTTTCGTCGGTTGCTAATATGCCACGTCCTTGGAACGGGGCGACTATTCATGTCGGCTAGGATCTACGTTCATGCGCGTTTGGTGCATGTTACTTGGTATGACCCTTCCCAGTTTGAGTCCAGCTTTCTTTGCCCTTCTTGTCTACTTGCCTCGTTTCTTCTTAGAACGAAATCACCAATTTTAAATTGGTTGTGCCTCACTTTGCTATTGTAGTATTTTTATGTCTGTGCTTTGTACCTTGCATTCCGCAATGATGCTAGCTCTCGTCTTTCTTTGAGCAAGTCAAGGTTTCACGTCATTTGTGTTAGGGTCAAAGTTGCTGATCCGATAAGTTGGCAAACCTATTTCAGGTGGTAAAACAGCTTCTGAGCCGTAGACTAGGTTGAAAGGTGTGCATCCGTTTCCTGCACGAGCCGTTGTTCGATATGCCCAAAGAACGTTTGGCAACTCTTCGACCCATTGCCCTTTAGCTTTTCCGAGCCTTGCCTTCAAGCCTTGTAGTATGGTTCGATTAGTGACCTCGATTTGTCCATTGGCTTGTGGGTGAGCGACTGAAGTGAAGTTTTGCTTGATTTTAAGCTCTTCACACCATTCTCGAAAAGGGTTGTTGGAAAACTGCTTCCCGTTGTCACTAACGATTATTCCTGGGATCCCGAAACGACACACAATGTTGCGCCAAATGAATTGTAATATCTTTTGTCCAGTTATTGTTGCTACAGGCTCAGCCTCTACCCACTTTGTAAAATAATCGATGGTGACAAACAAGAATTTGACTCGTCTCGGAGCTTCTGGGAACGGTCCTACTATGTCGATTCCCCATTGGTAGAAAGGCCAAGGGCTCGAGATGCTCGTTAGTTTGCATTGTGGTTGTCGTATCGTCGGTGCATGGTGCTGGCACTTTTACATGTTTCTACGATTTTTGTAGCATCTTGATACATTGTAGGCCAATAGTATCCAAGTCTTGCGACCTTTTGAGCGATGCTCCTTGCTCCCGCATGTGCACCACATGACCCGAAGTGGGCTTCACATAAGATAGTTTACTTGTTCGGGTCCAACACATCTTAGCCACGGAGTTAGATATCCTTTCCTGTAAAGCACATCATGCTTGAGAGAATACTGTGGTGCCTTAATCCTTATTTTCCTTGCTTTTGTGGGTTCGTTTGGCAAGGTTCCATTGGTTAATTAATGTATGATTGGATCCATCCACGTATGGCTTGTCTCTTTGATGGTGCTGACAGCTTTGACACCTATGCTTCTGCATGGGACGATTTCGACCAAAACACTCTTTGTCAAGTGAGAAAAAGATGAGGACGCCAATTTACTTAGAGCATCGACGCGTTTATTCTTCGAGTGAGGGATTTACGTTATTGCAAAGCTGCGAAAATGTTTTTGTAATTCTCA